>JAUJYP020000394.1:0-152171 GCA_030674075.2 Linum usitatissimum | reverse complement strand
AACGTGTGAAAATGCATTGCATGAACTTTACCACCGCCATCGCATTATTAGTTTTGGCCTTGTATAATCTTTCGGTTTCTTATGCATGGAACCTGTACTCCTCCAACTCTAGTAGTATGTACTTTCTTTCTAAAGCAACAAGACTAGCATCCATATTTAGTAGCTTCACCGCCCATAATTCCTTATTCTCAAGCGTGACATATAAATGAAAAGCTTTGCCATAAAATATTCGTCAATGAGAAGTGCCGATAGACGTCTTGAACGTATTTCGATAGGCCCAAACCAACTCATCGTGTTTGATAGACCAGTCCATCAGAGATTGATCGATCATTGTTTTATAAATCCACTTGAGGTCACGATTCTTCAGCTCCTCCTGGTTGCTTGCATGTGGGTGGTAAGCGATGATCAATCGATTAGATGTCCAAATGAGTCGGGAAACTCATTTGAAAACACTCGATAGTGAGTACGCCGACCGCTTATGACTGAGTGACGGGCGTCGAAACGTGTGAAAAGGCCGTGCATCAACTTTACCACTGCCTTCGCATTATAAGTTTGGCCTTGTATAATCTTTCGATTTCATATGCATGGTACTCGTACTCCTCCAACTCTAGTTGTATGTACTTTTTTTTAAAGCAAGAAGACTAGCATCCATATTAAGTAGCTTCATCGCCCATAATGACTTATTCTCAAGCGTGACTTATAAATGAAAAGCTTTGCCATAAAAATTCGACAATGAGATGTCTGGATAGACGTCTTGATTGTATTTCAATAGGCCCAAAGAGACACATCGTGTTTGATTGACCAGTCCATCAGAGATTAATCGATAATTTTTCCAGAAAGCCACTTGAGGTCACGATTCTTCAGTTCCTCCAGGTCGCTTGCATGTGGGTTGTAAGCGATGATCAATCAATTAGATGTCCCAATGAGTTGGGAAACTCGTTTGAAAACACTCTAATAGTGAGTACGTCGATCTCTTATGACTGAGTGATGGGCGTCGAAACGTGTGAAAAGGCATTGCATGAACTTTACAACCGCCTTCGCATTATTAGCTTTTGCCTTGTATAATCTTTCGGTTTCTTATGCATGGATCCTGTACTCCTCCAACTCTAGTAGTATGTACTTTCTTTGTAAAGCAACAAGACTAGCATCCATATTAAGTAGTTTCACCGCCCATAATGCCTTATTCTCAAGCATGACATATAAATGAGAAGCTTTGCCATAAAATTTTCGACAATGAGAAGTGCCGATAGACGTCTTGAACGTATTTTCATAGGCCCAATGCGACTCATCATTTTTGAGTGACAAGTCCATCAGAGATTGATCGATCATTTTTTCAAAAATCTTCTTGTGGTCACGATTCTTCAGTTCCTCATGGTCAGTTGTACGTGCGTGGGAAGCGCTACACAAATCGATTAGACGTTCCAATGAAATTGGAAACTCGTTTGAAAACACTCTAAAAGTGAGTACGCCGATCGCTTATGGCTGAGTGACGGGCGTCGAAACGTGTGAAAAGGCATTGCATGAACCTTACCACCAACGTCGCCTTATTAGTTTTGGCCTTGTATAATCTTTCGGTTTCTTATGCATGGAACCTGTACTCCTCCAACTCTAGTAGTATGTACTTTCTTTCTAAAGCAACAAGACTAGCATCCATATTTAGTAGCTTCACCGCCCATAATTCCTTATTTTCAAGCGTGACATATAAATGAAAAGCTTTGCCATAAAATATTCGTCAATGAGAAGTGCCGATAGACGTCTTGAACGTATTTCGATAGGCCCAAACCAACTCATCGTGTTTGATAGACCAGTCCATCAGAGATTGATCGATCATTGTTTTATAAATCCACTTGAGGTCACGATTCTTCGACTCCTCCCCGGTTGCTTGCATGTGGGTGATAAGCGATGATCAATCGATTAGATGTCCAAATGAGTTGGGAAACACATTTGAAAACACTCTCATAGTGAGTACGCCGACCGCTTATGACTGAGTGACGGGCGTCCAAACGTGTGAAAAGGCCTTGCATCAACTTTACCACCGCCTTCGCATTATAAGTTTGGCCTTGTATAATCTTTCGGTTTCATATGCATGGAACCTGTACTCCTCCAACTCTAGTAGTATGTACTTTTTTTAAAAGCAACAAGACTAGCATCCATATTAAGTAGCTTCATCGCCCATAATGACTTATTCTCAAGCGTGACTTATAAATGAAAAGCTTTGCCATAAAAATTCGACAATGAGATGTGTGGATAGACGTCTTGATTGTATTTTAATAGGCCCAAAGAGACACATCGTGTTTGATTGACCAGTCCATCAGAGATTAATCGATCATTTTTCAAAAAGCCACTTGAGGTCACGATTCTTCAGTTCCTCCTGGTCGCTTGCATGTGGGTTGTAAGCGATGATCAATCGATTAGATGTCCCAATGAGTTGGGAAACTTGTTTGAAAACACTCTAAAAGTGAGTACGCCGATCGCTTATGGCTGAGTGACTAGCGTCGAAACGTGTGAAAATGCATTGCATGAACCTTACCACTGCCATCGCATTATTAGTTTTGGCCTTGTATAATCTTTCGGTTTCTTATGCATGGAACCTGTACTCCTCCAACTCTAGTAGTATGTACTTTCTTTCTAAAGCACCAAGACTAGCATCCATATTTAGTAGCTTCACCGCCCATAATTCCTTACTTTCAAGCGTGACATATAAATGAAAAGCTTTGCCATAAAATATTCGTCAATAAGAAGTGCCGATAGACGTCTTGAACGTATTTCGATAGGCCCAAACCAATTCATCTTGTTTGATAGACCAGTCCATCAGAGATTGATCGATCATTGTTTTATAAATCCACTTGAGGTCACGATTCTTCAGCTACTCCTGGTTGCTTGCATGTGGGTGGTAAGCGATGATCAATCGAATAGATGTTTCAAATGAGTCGGGAAACTCATTTGAAAACACTCTGATAGTGAGTACGCCGACCGCTTATGACTGAGTGACGGGCGTCGAAACGTGTGAAAAGGCCGTGCATCAACTTTACCACCGCCTTCGCATTATAAGTTTGGCCCTGTATAATCATTCGATTTCATATGCATGGTACCTGTACTCCTCCAACTCTAGTAGTATGTACTTTTTTTTAAAGCAAGACGACTAGCATACATATTAAGTAGCTTCATCGCCCATAATGACTTATTCTAAAGGGTGACTTATAAATGAAAAGCTTTGCCATAAAAATTCGACAATGAGATGTGCGGATAGATGTCTTGATTGTATTTCAATAGGCCCAAAGAGACACATCGTGTTTGATTGACCAGTCCATCAGAGATTAATCGATCATTTTTTCAGAAAGCCACTTGAGGTCACGATTCTTCAGTTCCTCCTGGTCGCCTGCATGTGGGTTGTAAGCGATAATCAATCGATTAGATGTCCCAATAAGTTGGGAAACTCGTTTCAAAACACTCTAAAAGTGAGTACGCCGATCGCTTATGACTGAGTGACGGGCGTCGAAACGTGTGAAAAGGCATTGCATGAACTTTACCACCCCCATCAAATTATTAGTTTTGGCCTTGTATAATCTTTCGGTTTCTTATGCATGGAACCTGTACTCCTCCAACTCTAGTAGGATGTACTTTCTTTCTAAAGCAACAAGACTAGCATCCATATTAAGTAGTTTCACCGCCCATAATGCCTTATTCTCAAGCATGACATATAAATGAAAAGCTTTGCCATAAAATTTTCGACAATGAGAAGTGCCGATAAACGTCTTGAACGTATTTCGATAGGCCCAATGCGACTCATCATTTTTGAGTGACAAGTCCATCAGAGATTGATCGATCATTTTTTCAAAAATCCACTTGTGGTCACGATTCTTCGCTTCCTCATGGTCGCTTGTATGTGGGTGGGAAGCGCTAAACAATCGATTAGACGTTCCAATGAAATGGGAAACTCGTTTGAAAACACTCTAAAAGTGAGTACGCCGATCGCTTATGGCTGAGTGACAGGCGTCGAAACGTGTGAAAAGGCATTGCATGAACCTTACCACCGCCATCGCATTATTAGTTTTGGCCTTGTATAATCTTTCGGTTTCTTATGCATGGAACCTATACTCCTCCAACTCTAGTAGTATGTACTTTCTTTCTAAAGCAACAAGACTAGCATCCATATTTAGTAGCTTCACCGCCCATAATTCCTTATTTTCAAGCGTGACATATAAATGAAAAGCTTTGCCATAAAATATTCGTCAATGAGAAGTGCCGATAGACGTCTTGAACGTATTTCGATAGGCCCAAACCAACTCATCGTGTTTGATAGACCGAGTCCATCGGAGATTGATCGATCATTGTTTTATAAATCCACTTGAGGTCACGATTCTTCAGCTCCTCCTGGTTGCTTGCATGTGGGTGGTAAGCGATGATCAATCGATTAGATGTCCAAATGAGTCGGGAAACTCATTTGAAAACACTCTGATAGTGAGAGTACGCCGACCGCTTATGACTGTGTGACGGGCGTCGAAACGTGTGAAAAGGCCGTGCATCAACTTTACCACCGCCTTCGCATTATAAGTTTGGCCCTGTATAATCTTTCGATTTCATATGCATGGTACCTGTACTCCTCAAACTCTAGTAGTATGTACTTTTTTTAAAAGCAACAAGACTAGCATCCATATTAAGTAGCTTCATCGCCCATAATGACTTATTCTCAAGGGTGACTTATAAATGAAAAGCTTTGCCATAAATATTCGACAATGAGATGTGCGGATAGATGTCTTGATTGTATTTCAATAGGCCCAAAGAGACACATCGTGTTTGATTGACCGATCCATCGAGAGATTAATCGATCATTTTTTCAAAAAGCCACTTGAGGTCACGATTCTTCAGTTCCTCCTGGTCGCCTGCATGTGGGTTGTAAGCGATGATCAATCGATTAGATGTCCCAATGAGTTGGGAAACTTGTTTGAAAACACTCTAAAAGTGAGTACGCCGATCGCTTATGGCCGAGTGATGGGCGTCGAAACGTGTGAAAAGGCATTGCATGAACTTTACCACCCCCATCAAATTATTAGTTTTGGCCTTGTATAATCTTTCGGTTTCTTATGCATGGAACCTGTACTCCTCCAACTCTAGTAGTATGTACTTTCTTTCTAAAGCAACAAGACTAGCATCCATATTAAGTAGTTTCACCGCCCATAATGCCTTATTCTCAAGCATGACATATAAATGAAAAGCTTTGCCATAAAATTTTCGACAATGAGAAGTGTTGATAGACGTCTTGAACGTATTTCGATAGGCCCAATGCGACTCATCATTTTTGAGTGACAAGTCCATCAGAGATTGATCGATCATTTTTTCAAAAATCCACTTGTGGTCACGATTCTTCAGTTCCTCATGGTCGGTTGTACGTGTGTGGGAAGCGCTAAACAATCGATTAGACGTTCCAATGAAATGGGAAACTCGTTTGAAAACACTCTAAAAGTGAGTACGCCGATCGCTTATGGCTGAGTGACGGGCGTCGAAACGTGTGAAAATGCATTGCATGAACCTTACCACCAACATCGCATTATTAGTTTTGGCCTTGTATAATCTTTCGGTTTTTTATGCATGGAACCTGTACTCCTCCAACTCTAGTAGTATGTACTTTCTTTCTAAAGCACCAAGACTAGCATCCATATTTAGTAGCTTCACCGCCCATAATTCCTTATTTTCAAGCGTGACATATAAATGAAAAGCTTTGCCATAAAATATTCGTCAATGAGAAGTGCCGATAGACGTCTTGAACGTATTTCGATAGGCCCAAACCAACTCATCGTGTTTGATAGACCGTCCATCGAGAGATTGATCGATCATTGTTTTATAAATCCACTTGAGGTCACGATTCTTCGGCTCCTCCCCGGTTGCTTGCATGTGGGTGGTAAGCGATGATCAATCGATTAGATGTCCAAATGAGTCGGGAAACACATTTGAAAACACTCGATAGTGAGTACGCCGACCGCTTATGACCGAGTGACGGGCGTCGAAACGTGTGAAAAGGCCGTGCATCAACTTTACCACCGCCTTCGCATTATAAGTTTGGCCTTGTATAATCTTTCAGTTTCATATGCATAGTACCTGTACTCCTCCAACTCTAGTAGTATGTACTTTTTATTAAAGCAAGACGACTAGCATCCATATTAACTAGCTTCATCGCCCATAATGACTTATTCTCAAGGGTGACTTATAAATGAAAAGCTTTGCCATAAAAATTCGACAATGAGATGTGCGGATAGATGTCTTGATTGTATTTCAATAGGCCCAAAGAGACACATCGTGTTTGATTGACCGATCCATCGAGAGATTAATCGATCATTTTTTCGAAAAGCCACTTGAGGTCACGATTCTTCGGTTCCTCCTGGTCGCCTGCATGTGGGTTGTAAGCGATAATCAATCGATTAGATGTCCCAATGAGTTGGGAAACTTGTTTCAAAACACTCTAAAAGTGAGTACGCCGATCGCTTATGGCTGAGTGACGGGCGTCGAAACGTGTGAAAAGGCATTGCATGAACCTTACCACCAACGTCGCATTATTAGTTTTGGCCTTGTATAATCTTTCGGTTTCTTATGCATGGAACCTGTACTCCTCCAACTCTAGTAGTATGTACTTTCTTTCTAAAGCAACAAGACTAGCATCCATATTTAGTAGTTTCACCGCCCATAATGCCTTATTCTCAAGCATGACATATAAATGAAAAGCTTTGCCATAAAATTTTCGACAATGAGAAGTGTTGATAAACGTCTTGAACGTATTTCAATAGGCCCAATGCGACTCATCATTTTTGAGTGACAAGTCCATCAGAGATTGATCGATCATTTTTTCAAAAATCCACTTGTGGTCACGATTCTTCAGTTCCTCATGGTCGGTTGTACGTGTGTGGGAAGCGCTAAACAATCGATTAGACGTTCCAATGAAATGGGAAACTCGTTTGAAAACACTCTAAAAGAGAGTACGCCGATCGCTTATGGCTGAGTGACTGGCGTCGAAACGTGTGAAAATGCATTGCATGAACCTTACCACCCATCGCATTATTAGTTTTGGCCTTGTATAATCTTTCGGTTTCTTATGCATGGAACCTGTACTCCTCCAACTCTAGTAGTATGTACTTTCTTTCTAAAGCACCAAGACTAGCATCCATATTTAGTAGCTTCACCGCCCATAATTCCTTATTTTCAAGCGTGACATATAAATGAAAAGCTTTGCCATAAAATATTCGTCAATGAGAAGTGCCGATAGACGTCTTGAACGTATTTCGATAGGCCCAAACCAACTCATCGTGTTTGATAGACCGGTCCATCGAGAGATTGATCGATCATTGTTTTATAAATCCACTTGAGGTCACGATTCTTCAGCTCCTCCTGGTTGCTTGCATGTGGGTGGTAAGCGATGATCAATCGATTAGATGTCCAAATGAGTCGGGAAACTCATTTGAAAACACTCGATAGTGAGTACGCCGACCGCTTATGACTGAGTGACGGGCGTCGAAACGTGTGAAAAGGCCGTGCATCAACTTTACCACTGCCTTCGCATTATAAGTTGGGCCCTGTATAATCTTTCAGTTTCATATGCATAGTACCTGTACTCCTCCAACTCTAGTAGTATGTACTTTTTATTAAAGCAAGACGACTAGCATCCATATTAACTAGCTTCATCGCCCATAATGACTTATTCTCAAGGGTGACTTATAAATGAAAAGCTTTGCCATAAAAATTCGACAATGAGATGTGCGGATAGATGTCTTGATTGTATTTCAATAGGCCCAAAGAGACACATCGTGTTTGATTGACCGATCCATCAGAGATTAATCGATCATTTTTTAAGAAAGCCACTTGAGGTCACGATTCTTCAGTTCCTCCTGGTCGCCTGCATGTGGGTTGTAAGCGATGATCAATCGATTAGATGTCCCAATGAGTTGGGAAACTTGTTTGAAAACACTCTAAAAGTGAGTACGCGATCTCTTATGAGTGAGTGATGGGCGTCGAAACGTGTGAAAAGGCATTGCATGAACTTTACAACCGCCTTCGCATTATTAGCTTTTGCCTTGTATAATCTTTCGGTTTCTTATGCATGGATCCTGTACTCCTCCAACTCTAGTAGTATGTACTTTCTTTCTAAAGCAACAAGACTAGCATCCATATTAAGTAGTTTCACCGCCCATAATGCCTTATTCTCAAGCATGACATATAAATGAAAAGCTTTGCCATAAAATTTTCGACAATGAGAAGTGCCGATAAACGTCTTGAACGTATTTCGATAGGCCCAATGCGACTCATCATTTTTGAGTGACAAGTCCATCAGAGATTGATCGATCATTTTTACAAAAATCCACTTGTGGTCACGATTCTTCAGTTCCTCATAGTCGGTTGTACGTGCGTGGGAAGCGCTAAACAATCGATTAGACGTTCCAATGAAATGGGAAACTAGTTTGAAAACACTCTAAAAGTGAGTACGTCGATCGCTTATGGCTGAGTGACGGGCGTCGAAACGTGTGAAAAGGCATTGCATGAACCTTACCACCAACGTCGCATTATTAGTTTTGGCCTTGTATAATCTTTCGGTTTCTTATGCATGGAACATGTACTCCTCCAACTCTAGTAGTATGTACTTTCTTTCTAAAGCACCAAGACTAGCATCCATATTTAGTAGCTTCACCGCCCATAATTCCTTATTTTCAAGCGTGACATATAAATGAAAAGCTTTGCCATAAAATATTCGTCAATGAGAAGTGCCGATAGACGTCTTGAACGTATTTCGATAGGCCCAAACCAACTCATCGTGTTTGATAGACCGAGTCCATCGAGATTGATCGATCATTGTTTTATAAATCCACTTGAGGTCACGATTCTTCAGCTCCTCCTGGTTGCTTGCATGTGGGTGGTAAGCGATGATCAATCGATTAGATGTCCAAATGAGTCGGGAAACACATTTGAAAACACTCTGATAGTGAGTACGCCGACCGCTTATGACTGAGTGACGGGCGTCAAAACGTGTGAAAAGGCCGTGCATCAACTTTACCACCGCCTTCGCATTATAAGTTTGGCCTTGTATAATCTTTCGGTTTCATATGCATGGTACTCGTACTCCTCCAACTCTAGTTGTATGTACTTTTTGTACTCCTCCAACTCTAGTAGTATGTACTTTTTTTTAAAGCAACAAGACTAGCATCCATATTAAGTAGCTTCATCGCCCATAATGACTTATTCTCAAGCGTGACTTATAAATGAAAAGCTTTGCCATAAAAATTCGACAATGAGATGTGCGGATAGACGTCTTGATTGTATTTCAATAGGCCCAAAGAGACACATTGTGTTTGATTGACCGATCCATCGAGAGATTAATCGATAATTTTTCCGAAAAAGCCACTTGAGGTCACGATTCTTCGGTTCCTCCCGGTCGCTTGCATGTGGGTTGTAAGCGATGATCAATCAATTAGATGTCCCAATGAGTTGGGAAACTCGTTTGAAAACACTCTAAAAGTGAGTACGCCGATCGCTTATGGCCGAGTGATGGGCGTCGAAACGTGTGAAAAGGCATTGCATGAACTTTACCACCGCCTTCGCATTATTAGTTTTGCCTTGTATAATCTTTCGGTTTCTTATGCATGGATCCTGTACTCCTCCAACTCTAGTAGTATGTACTTTCTTTCTAAAGCAACAAGACTAGCATCCATATTAAGTAGTTTCACCGCCCATAATGCCTTATTCTCAAGCATGACATATAAATGAAAAGCTTTGCCATAATATTTTCGACAATGAGAAGTGCCGATAGACGTCTTGAACGTATTTTCATAGGCCCAATGCGACTCATCATTTTTGAGTGACAAGTCCATCGAGATTGATCGATCATTTTTTCAAAATCCACTTGTGGTCACGATTCTTCGGTTCCTCATGGTCGCTTGTACGTGCGTGGGAAGCGCTAAACAATCGATTAGACGTTCCAATGAAATTGGAAACTCGTTTGAAAACACTCTAAAAGTGAGTACGCCGATCGCTTATGGCTGAGTGACGGGCGTCGAAACGTGTGAAAAGGCATTGCATGAACCTTACCACCAACGTCGCCTTATTAGTTTTGGCCTTGTATAATCTTTCGGTTTCTTATGCATGGAACCCGTACTCCTCCAACTCTAGTAGTATGTACTTTCTTTCTAAAGCAACAAGACTAGCATCCATATTAAGTAGCTTCATCACCCATAATTCCTTATTCTCAAGCATGACATATAAATGAAAAGCTTTGCCATAAAATATTCGTCAATGAGAAGTGCTGATAGACGTCTTGAACGTATTTCGATAGGCCCAAACCAACTCATCATGTTTGATAGACCAGTCCATCAGAGATTGATCGATCATTGTTTTATAAATCCAATTGAGGTCATGATTCTTCAGCTCCTCCTGGTTGCTTGCATGTGGGTGGTAAGCGATGATCAATCGATTAGATGTCCCAATAAGTTGGGAAACTCGTTTCAAAACACTCTAAAAGTGAGTACGCCGATCGCTTATGGCTGAGTGATGGGCGTCGAAACGTGTGAAAAGGCATTGCATGAACCTTACCACCAACGTCGCATTATTAGTTTTGGCCTTGTATAATCTTTCGGTTTCTTATGCATGGAACCTGTACTCCTCCAACTCTAGTAGTATGTACTTTCTTTCTAAAGCAACAAGACTAGCATCCATATTTAGTAGCTTCATCACCCATAATTCCTTATTCTCAAGCATGACATATAAATGAAAAGCTTTGCCATAAAATATTCGTCAATGAGAAGTGCCGATAGACGTCTTGAACGTATTTCGATAGGCCCAAACCAACTCATCGTGTTTGATAGACCAGTCCATCAGATATTGATCGATCATTGTTTTATAAATCCAATTGAGGTCACGATTCTTCAGCTCCTCCTGGTTGCTTGCATGTGGGTGGTAAGCGATGATCAATCGATTAGATGTCCAAATGAGTTGGGAAACTCGTTTTAAAACACTCTGATAGTGAGTACGCCGACCGCTTATGGCTGAGTGACGGGCGTCGAAACGTGTGAAAAGGCCGTGCATGAACTTTACCACCGCCTTCGCATTATAAGTTTGGCCTTGTATAATCTTTCGGTTTCATATGCATGGTACCTGTACTCCTCCAACTCTAGTTGTATGTACTTGTTTTAAAAGCAAGAAGACTAGCATCCATATTAAGTAGCTTCATCGCCCATAATGACTTATTCTCAAGCGTGACTTATAAATGAAAAGCTTTGCCATAAAAATTCGACAATGAGATGTCCTGATAGACGTCTTGATTGTATTTCAATAGGCCCAAAGAGACACATCGTGTTTGATTGACCAGTCCATCAGAGATTAATCGATAATTTTTCCAGAAAGCCACTTGAGGTCACGATTCTTCAGTTCCTCCTGGTCGCTTGCATGTGGGTTGTAAGCGATGATCAATCAATTAGATGTCCCAATGAGTTGGGAAACTCGTTTGAAAACACTCTAAAATTGAGTACGCCGATCGCGTATGGCTGAGTGACTGGCGTCGAAACGTGTGAAAAGGCATTGCATGAACCTTACCACCGCCATCGCATTATTAGTTTTTGCCTTGTATAATCTTTCGGTTTCTTATGCATGGATCCTGTACTCCTCCAACTCTAGTAGTATGTACTTTCTTTGTAAAGCAACAAGACTAGCATCCATATTAAGTAGTTTCACCGCCCATAATGCCTTATTCTCAAGCATGACATATAAATGAGAAGCTTTGCCATAAAATTTTCGACAATGAGAAGTGCCGATAGACGTCTTGAACGTATTTTGATAGGCCCAATGCGACTCATCATTTTGAGTGACAAGTCCATCAGTGATTGATCGATCATTTTTTCAAAAATCTTCTTGTGGTCACGATAATTCAGTTCCTCATGGTCAGTTGTACGTGTGTGGGAAGCGCTAAACAATCGATTAGACGTTCCAATGAAATGGGAAACTCGTTTGAAAACACTCTAAAAGTGAGTACGCCGATCGCTTATGGCTGAGTGACGGGCGTCGAAACGTGTGAAAATGCATTGCATGAACCTTACCACCAACGTCGCATTATTAGTTTTGGCCTTGTATAATCTTTCGGTTTCTTATGCATGGAACCTGTACTCCTCCAACTTTAGTAGTATGTACTTTTTTTTAAAGCAAGACGACTAGCATACATATTAAGTAGCTTCATCGCCCATAATGACTTATTCTAAAGGGTGACTTATAAATGAAAAGCTTTGCCATAAAAATTCGACAATGAGATGTGCGGATAGATGTCTTGATTGTAATTCAATAGGCCAAATTCTTTTTCCCCCCTCCCCCTCCCTCCTCTCCCCAACTCTCCCCTAAAAATTCGACAATGAGATGTGCGGATAGATGTCTTGATTGTATTTCAATAGGCCTAAAGAGACACATCATGTTTGATTGACCGATCCATGAGAGATTAATCGATCATTTTTTCGAAAGCCACTTGAGGTCACGATTCTTCAGTTCCACCTGGTCGCCAGCATGTGGGTTGTAAGCGATAATCAATCGATTAGATGTCCCAATAAGTTGGGAAACTCGTTTCAAAACACTCTAAAAGTGAGTACGCCGATCGCTTATGGCTGAGTGACGGGCGTCGAAACGTGTGAAAAGGCATTGCATGAACCTTACCACCAACGTCGCATTATTAGTTTTGGCCTTGTATAATCTTTCGGTTTCTTATGCATGGAACCTGTACTCCTCCAACTCTAGTAGTATGTACTTTCTTTCTAAAGCAACAAGACTAGCATCCATATTTAGTAGCTTCACCGCCCACAATTCCTTATTCTCAAGCGTGACATATAAATGAAAAGCTTTGCCATAAAATATTCGTCAATGAGAAGTGGCGATAGACGTCTTGAACGTATTTCGATAGGCCCAAACCAACTCATCTTGTTTGATAGACCAGTCCATCAGAGATTGATCGATCATTGTTTTATAAATCCACTTGAGGTCACGATTCTTCAGCTCCTCCTGGTTGCTTGCATGTGGGTGGTAAGCGATGATCAATCGATTAGATGTCCAAATGAGTTGGGAAACTCGTTTTAAAACACTCTGATAGTGAGTACGCCAACCGCTTATGACTGAGTGACGGGCGTCCAATCGTGTGAAAAGGACTTGCATCAACTTTACCACCGCCTTTGCATTATAAGTTTGGCCTTGTATAATCTTTCGGTTTCATATGCATGGTACCTGTACCCCTCCAACTCTAGTAGTATGTACTTTTTTTTAAAGCAAGAAGACTAGCATCCATATTAAGTAGGTTCATCGCCCATAATGACTTATTCTCAAGCGTGACTTATAAATGAAATGCTTTGCCATAAAAATTCGACAATGAGATGTGCGGATAGACGTCTTGATTGTATTTCAATAGGCCCAAAGTGACACATCCTGTTTGATTGACAAATTCATCAGAGATTAATCGATCATTTTTCACGAAAGCTACTTGAGGTCACGATTCTTCAGTTCCTCCTGGTCGCTTGCATGTGGGTTGTAAGCGATGATCAATCGATTAGATGTCCCAATGAGTTGGGAAACTCGTTTGAAAACACTCTAAAAGTGAGTACGCCGATCGCTTATGGCTAAGTGACGGGCGTCGAAACGTGTGAAAAGGCATTGCATGAACCTTACCACCAACGTCGCATTATTAGTTTTGGCCTTGTATAATCTTTCGGTTGCTTATGCATGGAACTTGTACTCCTCCAACTCTAGTACTATGTACTTTCTTTCTAAAGCAACAAGACTAGCATCCATATTTAGTAGCTTCACCGCCCATAATTCCTTATTCTCAAGCGTGACTTATAAATGAAATGCTTTGCCATAAAAATTCGACAATGAGATGTGCAGATAGACGTCTTGATTGTATTTCAATAGGCCCAAAGAGACACATCCTGTTTGATTGACCAATTCATCAGAGATTAATCGATCATTTTTCACGAAAGCCACTTGAGGTCACGATTCTTCAATTCCTCCTAGTCGCTTGCATGTGGGTTGTAAGCGATGATCAATCGATTAGATGTCCCAATGAGTTGGGAAACTCGTTTGAAAACACTCTAAAAGTGAGTACGCCGATCGCTTATGGCTAAGTGACGGGCGTCGAAACGTGTGAAAAGGCATTGCATGAACCTTACCACCAACGTCGCATTATTAGTTTTGGCCTTGTATAATCTTTCGGTTTCTTATGCATGGAACTTGTACTCCTCCAACTCTAGTACTATGTACTTTCTTTCTAAAGCAACAAGACTAGCATCCATATTTAGTAGCTTCACCGCCCATAATTCCTTATTCTCAAGCGTGACTTATAAATGAAATGCTTTGCCATAAAAATTCGACAATGAGATGTGCAGATAGACGTCTTGATTGTATTTCAATAGGCCCAAAGAGACACATCCTGTTTGATTGACCAATTCATCAGAGATTAATCGATCATTTTTCACGAAAGCCACTTGAGGTCACGATTCTTCAGTTCCTCCTGGTCGCTTGCATGTGGGTTGTAAGCGATGATCAATCGATTAGATGTCCCAATGAGTTGGGAAACTCGTTTGAAAACACTCTAAAAATGAGTACGCCGATCGCTTATGGCTAAGTGACGGGCGTCGAAACGTGTGAAAAGGCATTGCATGAACCTTACCACCAACGTTGCATTATTAGTTTTGGCCTTGTATAATCATTCGGTTTCTTATGCATGGAACTTGTACTCCTCCAACTCTAGTACTATGTACTTTCTTTCTAAAGCAACAAGACTAGCATCCATATTTAGTAGCTTCACCGCCCATAATTCCTTATTCTCAAGCGTGACTTATAAATGAAATGCTTTGCCATAAAAATTCGACAATGAGATGTGCGGATAGACGTCTTGATTGTATTTCAATAGGCCCAAAGAGACACATCTGTTTGATTGACCAATTCATCGAGATTAATCGATCATTTTCCGAAACAGAGGTCAGATTCTTCGGTCCTCCTGTTGAGGGGTGTAAGCGAGATCAATCGATAGATGTCCCAAGAGTGGGAAACTCTAAAACACTACCCCTACCCATCACCCCCTCCTATCCTTAATCTCTCTCAACCCTCCTCTATTTCAAACCAATGTACTCACCCCATAACTATCTCGCGTGATAAAATGAAAGCTTTGCCATAAAAATTCGACAATGAGATGTGCGGATAGACGTCTTGATTGTATTTCAATAGGCCCAAAGAGACACATCGTGTTTGATTGACCAATTCATCAGAGATTAATCGATCATTTTTCACGAAAGCCACTTGAGGTCACGATTCTTCAGTTCCTCTTGGTCGCTTGCATGTGGGTTGTAAGCGATGATCAATCGATTAGATGTCCCAATGAGTTGGGAAACTCGTTTGAAAACACTCTAAAAGTGAGTACGCCGATCGCTTATGGCTAAGTGACGGGCGTCGAAACGTGTGAAAAGGCATTGCATGAACCTTACCACCAACGTCGCATTATTAGTTTTGGCCTTGTATAATCTTTCGGTTTCTTATGCATGGAACTTGTACTCCTCCAACTCTAGTACTATGTACTTTCTTTCTAAAGCAACAAGACTAGCATCCATATTTAGTAGCTTCACCGCCCATAATTCCTTATTCTCAAGCGTGACTGATAAATGAAATGCTTTGCCATAAAAATTCGACAATGAGATGTGCGGATAGACGTCTTGATTGTATTTCAATAGGCCCAAAGAGACACATCGTGTTTGATTGACCAATTCATCAGAGATTAATCGATCATTTTTTCCGAAAGCCACTTGAGGTCACGATTCTTCAGTTCCTCCTGGTCGCTTGCATGTGGGTTGTAAGCGATGATCAATCGATTAGATGTCCCAATGAGTTGGGAAACTCGTTTGAAAACACTCTAAAAGTGAGTACGCCGATCGCTTATGGCTAAGTGACGGGCGTCGAAACGTGTGAAAAGGCATTGCATGAACCTTACCACCAACGTCGCATTATTAGTTTTGGCCTTGTATAATCATTCGGTTTCTTATGCATGGAACTTGTACTCCTCCAACTCTAGTACTATGTACTTTCTTTCTAAAGCAACAAGACTAGCATCCATATTTAGTAGCTTCACCGCCCATAATTCCTTATTCTCAAGCGTGACTTATAAATGAAATGCTTTGCCATAAAAATTCGACAATGAGATGTGCGGATAGACGTCTTGATTGTATTTCAATAGGCCCAAAGAGACACATCGTGTTTGATTGACCAATTCATCAGAGATTAATCGATCATTTTTCACGAAAGCCACTTGAGGTCACGATTCTTCAGTTCCTCCTAGTCGCTTGTATGTGGGTTGTAAGCGATGATCAATCGATTAGATGTCCCAATGAGTTGGGAAACTCGTTTGAAAACACTCTAAAAGTGAGTACGCCGATCGCTTATGGCTAAGTGACGGGCGTCGAAACGTGTGAAAAGGCATTGCATGAACCTTACCACCAACGTCGCATTATTAGTTTTGGCCTTGTATAATCTTTCGGTTTCTTATGCATGGAACTTGTACTCCTCCAACTCTAGTACTATGTACTTTCTTTCTAAAGCAACAAGACTAGCATCCATATTTAGTAGCTTCACCGCCCATAATTCCTTATTCTCAAGCGTGACTTATAAATGAAATGGTTTGCCATAAAAATTCGACAATGAGATGTGCGGATAGACGTCTTGATTGTATTTCAATAGGCCCAAAGAGACACATCGTGTTTGATTGACCAATTCATCGGAGATTAATCGATCATTTTTCCGAAAAGCCACTTGAGGTCACGATTCTTCGCTTCCTCCCGGTCGCTTGCATGTGGGTTGTAAGCGATGATCAATCAATTAGATGTCCCAATGAGTTGGGAAACTCGTTTGAAAACACTCTAAAAATGAGTACGCCGATCGCTTATGGCTAAGTGACGGGCGTCGAAACGTGTGAAAAGGCATTGCATGAACCTTACCACCAACGTCGCATTATTAGTTTTGGCCTTGTATAATCATTCGGTTTCTTATGCATGGAACTTGTACTCCTCCAACTCTAGTACTATGTACTTTCTTTCTAAAGCAACAAGACTAGCATCCATATTTAGTAGCTTCACCGCCCATAATTCCTTATTCTCAAGCGTGACTTATAAATGAAATGCTTTGCCATAAAAATTCGACAATGAGATGTGCGGATAGACGTCTTGATTGTATTTCAATAGGCCCAAAGAGACACATCCTGTTTGATTGACCAATTCATCAGAGATTAATCGATCATTTTTCACGAAAGCCACTTGAGGTCACGATTCTTCAGTTCCTCCTAGTCGCTTGTATGTGGGTTGTAAGCGATGATCAATCGATTAGATGTCCCAATGAGTTGGGAAACTCGTTTGAAAACACTCTAAAAGTGAGTACGCCGATCGCTTATGGCTAAGTGACGGGCGTCGAAACGTGTGAAAAGGCATTGCATGAACCTTACCACCAATGTCGCATTATTAGTTTTGGCCTTGTATAATCTTTCGGTTTCTTATGCATGGAACTTGTACTCCTCCAACTCTAGTACTATGTACTTTCTTTCTAAAGCAACAAGACTAGCATCCATATTTAGTAGCTTCACCGCCCATAATTCCTTATTCTCAAGCGTGACTGATAAATGAAATGCTTTGCCATAAAAATTCGACAATGAGATGTGCGGATAGACGTCTTGATTGTATTTCAATAGGCCCAAAGAGACACATCGTGTTTGATTGACCAATTCATCAGAGATTAATCGATCATTTTTCCGGAAAGCCACTTGAGGTCACGATTCTTCAGTTCCTCCTGGTCGCTTGCATGTGGGTTGTAAGCGATGATCAATCGATTAGATGTCCCAATGAGTTGGGAAACTCGTTTGAAAACACTCTGATAGTGAGTACGCCGACCACTTATGACTGAGTGACGGGCGTCGAAACGTGTGAAAAGGCCGTGCATCAACTTTACCACCGCCTTCGCATTATAAGTTTGGCCTTGTATAATCTTTCGGTTTCATATGCATGGTACCTGTACTCCTCCAACTCTAGTAGTATGTACTTTTTTTTAAAGCAAGAAGACTAGCATCCATATTAAGTAGCTTCATCGCCCATAATGACTTATTCTCAAGCGTGACTTATAAATGAAATGCTTTGCCATAAAAATTCGACAATGAGATGTGCGGATAGACGTCTTGATTGTATTTCAATAGGCCCAAAGAGACACATCGTGTTTGATTGACCAATTCATCGGAGATTAATCGATCATTTTTCCGAGAAAGCCACTTGAGGTCACGATTCTTCGGTTCCTCTCGGTCGCTTGCATGTGGGTTGTAAGCGATGATCAATCGATTAGATGTCCCAATGAGTTGGGAAACTCGTTTGAAAACACTCTAAAAGTGAGTACGCCGATCGCTTATGGCTAAGTGACGGGCGTCGAAACGTGTGAAAAGGCATTGCATGAACCTTACCACCAACGTTGCATTATTAGTTTTGGCCTTGTATAATCTTTCGGTTTCTTATGCATGGAACTTGTACTCCTCCAACTCTAGTACTATGTACTTTCTTTCTAAAGCAACAGGACTAGCATCCATATTTAGTAGCTTCACCGCCCATAATTCCTTATTCTCAAGCGTGACTTATAAATGAAATGGTTTGCCATAAAAATTCGACAATGAGATGTGCGGATAGACGTCTTGATTGTATTTCAATAGGCCCAAAGAGACACATCGTGTTTGATTGACCAATTCATCGAGAGATTAATCGATCATTTTTCCGTAAAAAGCCACTTGAGGTCACGATTCTTCGGTTCCTCCCGGTCGCTTGCATGTGGGTTGTAAGCGATGATCAATCGATTAGATGTCCCAATGAGTTGGGAAACTCGTTTGAAAACACTCGATAGTGAGTACGCCGACCACTTATGACTGAGTGACGGGCGTCGAAACGTGTGAAAAGGCCGTGAATCAACTTTACCACCGCCTTCGCATTATAAGTTTGGCCTTGTATAATCTTTCGGTTTCATATGCATGGTACTTGTACTCCTCCAACTCTAGTAGTATGTACTTTTTTTTAAAGCAAGAAGACTAGCATCCATATTAAGTAGCTTCATCGCCCATAATGACTTATTCTCAAGCGTGACTTATAAATGAAATGCTTTGCCATAAAAATTCGACAATGAGATGTGCGGATAGACGTCTTGATTGTATTTCAATAGGCCCAAAGAGACACATCGTGTTTGATTGACCAATTCATCAGAGATTAATCGATCATTTTTCCGAAAAGCCACTTGAGGTCACGATTCTTCTGTTCCTCCTGGTCGCTTGCATGTGGGTTGTAAGCGATGATCAATCGATTAGATGTCCCAATGAGTTGGGAAACTCGTTTGAAAACACTCCAAAAGTGAGTACGCCGATCGCTTATGGCTAAGTGACGGGCGTCGAAACGTGTGAAAAGGCATTGCATGAACCTTACCACCAACGTCGCATTATTAGTTTTGGCCTTGTATAATCTTTCGGTTTCTTATGCATGGAACTTGTACTCCTCCAACTCTAGTACTATGTACTTTCTTTCTAAAGCAACAAGACTAGCATCCATATTTAGTAGCTTCACCGCCCATAATTCCTTATTCTCAAGCGTGACTTATAAATGAAATGGTTTGCCATAAAAATTCGACAATGAGATGTGCGGATAGACGTCTTGATTGTATTTCAATAGGCCCAAAGAGACACATCGTGTTTGATTGACCAATTCATCGAGATTAATCGATCATTTTTCCGAAAAGCCACTTGAGGTCACGATTCTTCGGTTCCTCCCGGTCGCTTGCATGTGGGTTGTAAGCGATGATCAATCGATTAGATGTCCCAATGAGTTGGGAAACTCGTTTGAAAACACTCGATAGTGAGTACGCCGACCACTTATGACTGAGTGACGGGCGTCGAAACGTGTGAAAAGGCCGTGAATCAACTTTACCACCGCCTTCGCATTATAAGTTTGGCCTTGTATAATCTTTCGGTTTCATATGCATGGTACTTGTACTCCTCCAACTCTAGTAGTATGTACTTTTTTTCTAAAGCAAGAAGACTAGCATCCATATTAAGTAGCTTCATCGCCCATAATGACTTATTCTCAAGCGTGACTTATAAATGAAATGCTTTGCCATAAAAATTCGACAATGAGATGTGCGGATAGACGTCTTGATTGTATTTCAATAGGCCCAAAGAGACACATCGTGTTTGATTGACCAATTCATCGGAGATTAATCGATCATTTTTCCGTAAAAGCCACTTGAGGTCACGATTCTTCGCTTCCTCCCGGTCGCTTGCATGTGGGTTGTAAGCGATGATCAATCGATTAGATGTCCCAATGAGTTGGGAAACTCGTTTGAAAACACTCTAAAAGTGAGTACGCCGATCGCTTATGGCTAAGTGACGGGCGTCGAAACGTGTGAAAAGGCATTGCATGAACCTTACCACCAACGTCGCATTATTAGTTTTGGCCTTGTATAATCTTTCGGTTTCTTATGCATGGAACTTGTACTCCTCCAACTCTAGTACTATGTACTTTCTTTCTAAAGCAACAAGACTAGCATCCATATTTAGTAGCTTCACCGCCCATAATTCCTTATTCTCAAGCGTGACTTATAAATGAAATGCTTTGCCATAAAAATTCGACAATGAGATGTGCGGATAGACGTCTTGATTGTATTTCAATAGGCCCAAAGAGACACATCGTGTTTGATTGACCAATTCATCGAGAGATTAATCGATCATTTTTCCGAAAAGCCACTTGAGGTCACGATTCTTCGGTTCCTCCCGGTCGCTTGCATGTGGGTTGTAAGCGATGATCAATCGATTAGATGTCCCAATGAGTTGGGAAACTCGTTTGAAAACACTCGATAGTGAGTACGCCGACCACTTATGACGAGTGACGGGCGTCGAAACGTGTGAAAAGGCCGTGCATCAACTTTACCACCGCCTTCGCATTATAAGTTTGGCCTTGTATAATCTTTCGGTTTCATATGCATGGTACTTGTACTCCTCCAACTCTAGTAGTATGTACTTTTTTTTTAAAGCAAGAAGACTAGCATCCATATTAAGTAGCTTCATCGCCCATAATGACTTATTCTCAAGCGTGACTTATAAATGAAATGCTTTGCCATAAAAATTCGACAATGAGATGTGCGGATAGACGTCTTGATTGTATTTCAATAGGCCCAAAGAGACACATCGTGTTTGATTGACCAATTCATCGGAGATTAATCGATCATTTTTCCGTAAAGCCACTTGAGGTCACGATTCTTCGGTTCCTCCCGGTCGCTTGCATGTGGGTTGTAAGCGATGATCAATCGATTAGATGTCCCAATGAGTTGGGAAACTCGTTTGAAAACACTCTAAAAGTGAGTACGCCGATCGCTTATGGCTAAGTGACGGGCGTCGAAACGTGTGAAAAGGCATTGCATGAACCTTACCACCAACGTCGCATTATTAGTTTTGGCCTTGTATAATCTTTCGGTTTCTTATGCATGGAACTTGTACTCCTCCAACTCTAGTACTATGTACTTTCTTTCTAAAGCAACAAGACTAGCATCCATATTTAGTAGCTTCACCGCCCATAATTCCTTATTCTCAAGCGTGACTTATAAATGAAATGGTTTGCCATAAAAATTCGACAATGAGATGTGCGGATAGACGTCTTGATTGTATTTCAATAGGCCCAAAGAGACACATCGTGTTTGATTGACCAATTCATCGGAGATTAATCGATCATTTTTCCAAAAAGCCACTTGAGGTCACGATTCTTCAGTTCCTCCTGGTCGCTTGCATGTGGGTTGTAAGCGATGATCAATCGATTAGATGTCCCAATGAGTTGGGAAACTCGTTTGAAAACACTCTAAAAGTGAGTACGCCGATCGCTTATGGCTAAGTGACGGGCGTCGAAACGTGTGAAAAGGCATTGCATGAACCTTACCACCAACGTCGCATTATTAGTTTTGGCCTTGTATAATCTTTCGGTTTCTTATGCATGGAACTTGTACTCCTCCAACTCTAGTACTATGTACTTTCTTTCTAAAGCAACAAGACTAGCATCCATATTTAGTAGCTTCACCGCCCATAATTCCTTATTCTCAAGCGTGACTTATAAATGAAATGCTTTGCCATAAAAATTCGACAATGAGATGTGCGGATAGACGTCTTGATTGTATTTCAATAGGCCCAAAGAGACACATCGTGTTTGATTGACCAATTCATCAGAGATTAATCGATCATTTTTCCATAAAGCCACTTGAGGTCACGATTCTTCAGTTCCTCCTGGTCGCTTGCATGTGGGTTGTAAGCGATGATCAATCGATTAGATGTCCCAATGAGTTGGGAAACTCGTTTGAAAACACTCTGATAGTGAGTACGCCGACCACTTATGACTGAGTGACGGGCGTCGAAACGTGTGAAAAGGCCGTGCATCAACTTTACCACCGCCTTCGCATTATAAGTTTGGCCTTGTATAATCTTTCGGTTTCATATGCATGGTACCTGTACTCCTCCAACTCTAGTAGTATGTACTTTTTTTCTAAAGCAAGAAGACTAGCATCCATATTAAGTAGCTTCATCGCCCATAATGACTTATTCTCAAGCGTGACTTATAAATGAAATGCTTTGCCATAAAAATTCGACAATGAGATGTGCGGATAGACGTCTTGATTGTATTTCAATAGGCCCAAAGAGACACATCGTGTTTGATTGACCAATTCATCGGAGATTAATCGATCATTTTTCCGAAAAGCCACTTGAGGTCACGATTCTTCGGTTCCTCCCGGTCGCTTGCATGTGGGTTGTAAGCGATGATCAATCGATTAGATGTCCCAATGAGTTGGGAAACTCGTTTGAAAACACTCTAAAAGTGAGTACGCCGATCGCTTATGGCTAAGTGACGGGCGTCGAAACGTGTGAAAAGGCATTGCATGAACCTTACCACCAACGTCGCATTATTAGTTTTGGCCTTGTATAATCTTTCGGTTTCTTATGCATGGAACTTGTACTCCTCCAACTCTAGTACTATGTACTTTCTTTCTAAAGCAACAAGACTAGCATCCATATTTAGTAGCTTCACCGCCCATAATTCCTTATTCTCAAGCGTGACTTATAAATGAAATGGTTTGCCATAAAAATTCGACAATGAGATGTGCGGATAGACGTCTTGATTGTATTTCAATAGGCCCAAAGAGACACATCGTGTTTGATTGACCAATTCATCAGAGATTAATCGATCATTTTTCCGAAAAGCCACTTGAGGTCACGATTCTTCGGTTCCTCCCGGTCGCTTGCATGTGGGTTGTAAGCGATGATCAATCGATTAGATGTCCCAATGAGTTGGGAAACTCGTTTGAAAACACTCTGATAGTGAGTACGCCGACCACTTATGACTGAGTGACGGGCGTCGAAACGTGTGAAAAGGCCGTAAATCAACTTTACCACCGCCTTCGCATTATAAGTTTGGCCTTGTATAATCTTTCGGTTTCATATGCATGGTACCTGTACTCCTCCAACTCTAGTAGTATGTACTTTTTTTTAAAGCAAGAAGACTAGCATCCATATTAAGTAGCTTCATCGCCCATAATGACTTATTCTCAAGCGTGACTTATAAATGAAATGCTTTGCCATAAAAATTCGACAATGAGATGTGCGGATAGACGTCTTGATTGTATTTCAATAGGCCCAAAGAGACACATCGTGTTTGATTGACCAATTCATCGGAGATTAATCGATCATTTTTCCGAAAAGCCACTTGAGGTCACGATTCTTCGGTTCCTCCCGGTCGCTTGCATGTGGGTTGTAAGCGATGATCAATCGATTAGATGTCCCAATGAGTCGGGAAACTCGTTTGAAAACACTCGAATAGTGAGTACGCCGACCGCTTATGACTGAGTGACGGGCGTCGAAACGTGTGAAAAGGCCGTGCATCAACTTTACCACCGCCTTCGCATTATAAGTTGGGCCCTGTATAATCTTTCAGTTTCATATGCATGGTACTTGTACTCCTCCAACTCTAGTAGTATGTACTTTTTTTTAAAGCAAGAAGACTAGCATCCATATTAAGTAGCTTCATCGCCCATAATGACTTATTCTCAAGCGTGACTTATAAATGAAATGCTTTGCCATAAAAATTCGACAATGAGATGTGCGGATAGACGTCTTGATTGTATTTCAATAGGCCCAAAGAGACACATCGTGTTTGATTGACCAATTCATCGGAGATTAATCGATCATTTTTCCGAAAAGCCACTTGAGGTCACGATTCTTCGGTTCCTCCCGGTCGCTTGCATGTGGGTTGTAAGCGATGATCAATCGATTAGATGTCCCAATGAGTTGGGAAACTCGTTTGAAAACACTCTAAAAGTGAGTACGCCGATCGCTTATGGCTAAGTGACGGGCGTCGAAACGTGTGAAAAGGCATTGCATGAACCTTACCACCAACGTCGCATTATTAGTTTTGGCCTTGTATAATCTTTCGGTTTCTTATGCATGGAACTTGTACTCCTCCAACTCTAGTACTATGTACTTTCTTTCTAAAGCACCAAGACTAGCATCCATATTTAGTAGCTTCACGGCCCATAATTCCTTATTCTCAAGCGTGACTTATAAATGAAATGGTTTGCCATAAAAATTCGACAATGAGATGTGCGGATAGACGTCTTGATTGTATTTCAATAGGCCCAAAGAGACACATCGTGTTTGATTGACCAATTCATCGGAGATTAATCGATCATTTTTCCGAAAGCCACTTGAGGTCACGATTCTTCGGTTCCTCCCGGTCGCTTGCATGTGGGTTGTAAGCGATGATCAATCGATTAGATGTCCCAATGAGTTGGGAAACTCGTTTGAAAACACTCTAAAAGTGAGTACGCCGATCGCTTATGGCTAAGTGACGGGCGTCGAAACGTGTGAAAAGGCATTGCATGAACCTTACCACCAACGTCGCATTATTAGTTTTGGCCTTGTATAATCTTTCGGTTTCTTATGCATGGAACTTGTACTCCTCCAACTCTAGTACTATGTACTTTCTTTTAAAGCAACAAGACTAGCATCCATATTTAGTAGCTTCACCGCCCATAATGACTTATTCTCAAGCGTGACTTATAAATGAAATGCTTTGCCATAAAAATTCGACAATGAGATGTGCGGATAGACGTCTTGATTGTATTTCAATAGGCCCAAAGAGACACATCGTGTTTGATTGACCAATTCATCGGAGATTAATCGATCATTTTTCCGAGAAAGCCACTTGAGGTCACGATTCTTCGGTTCCTCCCGGTCGCTTGCATGTGGGTTGTAAGCGATGATCAATCGATTAGATGTCCCAATGAGTTGGGAAACTCGTTTGAAAACACTCGATAGTGAGTACGCCGACCACTTATGACCGAGTGACGGGCGTCGAAACGTGTGAAAAGGCCGTGCATCAACTTTACCACCGCCTTCGCATTATAAGTTTGGCCTTGTATAATCTTTCGGTTTCATATGCATGGTACCCGTACTCCTCCAACTCTAGTAGTATGTACTTTTTTTTAAAGCAAGAAGACTAGCATCCATATTAAGTAGCTTCATCGCCCATAATGACTTATTCTCAAGCGTGACTTATAAATGAAATGCTTTGCCATAAAAATTCGACAATGAGATGTGCGGATAGACGTCTTGATTGTATTTCAATAGGCCCAAAGAGACACATCGTGTTTGATTGACCAATTCATCGGAGATTAATCGATCATTTTTCCGTAAAAGCCACTTGAGGTCACGATTCTTCGGTTCCTCCCGGTCGCTTGCATGTGGGTTGTAAGCGATGATCAATCGATTAGATGTCCCAATGAGTTGGGAAACTCGTTTGAAAACACTCTAAAAGTGAGTACGCCGATCGCTTATGGCTAAGTGACGGGCGTCGAAACGTGTGAAAAGGCATTGCATGAACCTTACCACCAACGTCGCATTATTAGTTTTGGCCTTGTATAATCTTTCGGTTTCTTATGCATGGAACTTGTACTCCTCCAACTCTAGTACTATGTACTTTCTTTCTAAAGCAACAAGACTAGCATCCATATTTAGTAGCTTCACCGCCCATAATTCCTTATTCTCAAGCGTGACTTATAAATGAAATGCTTTGCCATAAAAATTCGACAATGAGATGTGCGGATAGACGTCTTGATTGTATTTCAATAGGCCCAAAGAGACACATCGTGTTTGATTGACCAATTCATCGAGATTAATCGATCATTTTTCCGTAAAGCCACTTGAGGTCACGATTCTTCGGTTCCTCCCGGTCGCTTGCATGTGGGTTGTAAGCGATGATCAATCGATTAGATGTCCCATTGAGTTGGGAAACTCGTTTGAAAACACTCTGATAGTGAGTACGCCGACCACTTATGACTGAGTGACGGGCGTCGAAACGTGTGAAAAGGCCGTAAATCAACTTTACCACCGCCTTCGCATTATAAGTTTGGCCTTGTATAATCTTTCGGTTTCATATGCATGGTACCTTTGTACTCCTCCAACTCTAGTAGTATGTACTTTTTTTTAAAGCAAGAAGACTAGCATCCATATTAAGTAGCTTCATCGCCCATAATGACTTATTCTCAAGCGTGACTTATAAATGAAATGCTTTGCCATAAAAATTCGACAATGAGATGTGCGGATAGACGTCTTGATTGTATTTCAATAGGCCCAAAGAGACACATCGTGTTTGATTGACCAATTCAAAGAATCGTTTATTGACCAATTCATCGGAGATTAATCGATCATTTTTCCGAAAAAGCCACTTGAGGTCACGATTCTTCGGTTCCTCCCGGTCGCTTGCATGTGGGTTGTAAGCGATGATCAATCGATTAGATGTCCCAATGAGTTGGGAAACTCGTTTGAAAACACTCTAAAAGTGAGTACGCCGATCGCTTATGGCTAAGTGACGGGCGTCGAAACGTGTGAAAAGGCATTGCATGAACCTTACCACCAACGTCGCATTATTAGTTTTGGCCTTGTATAATCTTTCGGTTTCTTATGCATGGAACTTGTACTCCTCCAACTCTAGTACTATGTACTTTCTTTCTAAAGCAACAAGACTAGCATCCATATTTAGTAGCTTCACCGCCCATAATTCCTTATTCTCAAGCGTGACTTATAAATGAAATGCTTTGCCATAAAAATTCGACAATGAGATGTGCGGATAGACGTCTTGATTGTATTTCAATAGGCCCAAAGAGACACATCGTGTTTGATTGACCAATTCATCAGAGATTAATCGATCATTTTTCCGTAAAGCCACTTGAGGTCACGATTCTTCGGTTCCTCCCGGTCGCTTGCATGTGGGTTGTAAGCGATGATCAATCGATTAGATGTCCCAATGAGTTGGGAAACTCGTTTGAAAACACTCGATAGTGAGTACGCCGACCACTTATGACTGAGTGACGGGCGTCGAAACGTGTGAAAAGGCCGTGCATCAACTTTACCACCGCCTTCGCATTATAAGTTTGGCCTTGTATAATCTTTCGGTTTCATATGCATGGTACTTGTACTCCTCCAACTCTAGTAGTATGTACTTTTTTTTAAAGCAAGAAGACTAGCATCCATATTAAGTAGCTTCATCGCCCATAATGACTTATTCTCAAGCGTGACTTATAAATGAAATGCTTTGCCATAAAAATTCGACAATGAGATGTGCGGATAGACGTCTTGATTGTATTTCAATAGGCCCAAAGAGACACATCGTGTTTGATTGACCAATTCATCGGAGATTAATCGATCATTTTTCCGAAAAAGCCACTTGAGGTCACGATTCTTCGGTTCCTCCCGGTCGCTTGCATGTGGGTTGTAAGCGATGATCAATCGATTAGATGTCCCAATGAGTTGGGAAACTCGTTTGAAAACACTCTAAAAGTGAGTACGCCGATCGCTTATGGCTAAGTGACGGGCGTCGAAACGTGTGAAAAGGCATTGCATGAACCTTACCACCAACGTCGCATTATTAGTTTTGGCCTTGTATAATCTTTCGGTTTCTTATGCATGGAACTTGTACTCCTCCAACTCTAGTACTATGTACTTTCTTTCTAAAGCAACAAGACTAGCATCCATATTTAGTAGCTTCACCGCCCATAATTCCTTATTCTCAAGCGTGACTTATAAATGAAATGCTTTGCCATAAAAATTCGACAATGAGATGTGCGGATAGACGTCTTGATTGTATTTCAATAGGCCCAAAGAGACACATCGTGTTTGATTGACCAATTCATCAGAGATTAATCGATCATTTTTTCAAAAGCCACTTGAGGTCACGATTCTTCGGTTCCTCCTGGTCGCTTGCATGTGGGTTGTAAGCGATGATCAATCGATTAGATGTCCCATTGAGTTGGGAAACTCGTTTGAAAACACTCTGATAGTGAGTACGCCGACCACTTATGACTGAGTGACGGGCGTCGAAACGTGTGAAAAGGCCGTAAATCAACTTTACCACCGCCTTCGCATTATAAGTTTGGCCTTGTATAATCTTTCGGTTTCATATGCATGGTACCTGTACTCCTCCAACTCTAGTAGTATGTACTTTTTTTTAAAGCAAGAAGACTAGCATCCATATTAAGTAGCTTCATCGCCCATAATGACTTATTCTCAAGCGTGACTTATAAATGAAATGCTTTGCCATAAAAATTCGACAATGAGATGTGCGGATAGACGTCTTGATTGTATTTCAATAGGCCCAAAGAGACACATCGTGTTTGATTGACCAATTCATCGGAGATTAATCGATCATTTTTCCAGAAAGCCACTTGAGGTCACGATTCTTCAGTTCCTCCTGGTCGCTTGCATGTGGGTTGTAAGCGATGATCAATCGATTAGATGTCCCAATGAGTTGGGAAACTCGTTTGAAAACACTCTAAAAGTGAGTACGCCGATCGCTTATGGCTAAGTGACGGGCGTCGAAACGTGTGAAAAGGCATTGCATGAACCTTACCACCAACGTCGCATTATTAGTTTTGGCCTTGTATAATCTTTCGGTTTCTTATGCATGGAACTTGTACTCCTCCAACTCTAGTACTATGTACTTTCTTTCTAAAGCAACAAGACTAGCATCCATATTTAGTAGCTTCACCGCCCATAATTCCTTATTCTCAAGCGTGACTTATAAATGAAATGCTTTGCCATAAAAATTCGACAATGAGATGTGCGGATAGACGTCTTGATTGTATTTCAATAGGCCCAAAGAGACACATCGTGTTTGATTGACCAATTCATCGAGATTAATCGATCATTTTTCCGAAAAGCCACTTGAGGTCACGATTCTTCGGTTCCTCCCGGTCGCTTGCATGTGGGTTGTAAGCGATGATCAATCGATTAGATGTCCCATTGAGTTGGGAAACTCGTTTGAAAACACTCGATAGTGAGTACGCCGACCACTTATGACCGAGTGACGGGCGTCGAAACGTGTGAAAAGGCCGTGCATCAACTTTACCACCGCCTTCGCATTATAAGTTTGGCCTTGTATAATCTTTCGGTTTCATATGCATGGTACTCGTACTCCTCCAACTCTAGTAGTATGTACTTTTTTTTAAAGCAAGAAGACTAGCATCCATATTAAGTAGCTTCATCGCCCATAATGACTTATTCTCAAGCGTGACTTATAAATGAAATGCTTTGCCATAAAAATTCGACAATGAGATGTGCGGATAGACGTCTTGATTGTATTTCAATAGGCCCAAAGAGACACATCGTGTTTGATTGACCAATTCATCAGAGATTAATCGATCATTTTTCCAAAAGCCACTTGAGGTCACGATTCTTCGGTTCCTCCCTGGTCGCTTGCATGTGGGTTGTAAGCGATGATCAATCGATTAGATGTCCCAATGAGTTGGGAAACTCGTTTGAAAACACTCTAAAAGTGAGTACGCCGATCGCTTATGGCTGAGTGACGGGCGTCGAAACGTGTGAAAAGGCATTGCATGAACCTTACCACCAACGTCGCATTATTAGTTTTGGCCTTGTATAATCTTTCGGTTTCTTATGCATGGAACCTGTACTCCTCCAACTCTAGTAGTATGTACTTTCTTTCTAAAGCAACAAGACTAGCATCCATATTTAGTAGCTTCACCGCCCATAATTCCTTATTCTCAAGCGTGACATATAAAAGAAAAGCTTTGCCATAAAATATTCGACAATGAGATGTGCGGATAGACGTCTTGATTGTATTTCAATAGGCCCAAAGAGACACATCGTGTTTGATTGACCAATTCATCGGAGATTAATCGATCATTTTTCCGAAAAACCCACTTGAGGTCACGATTCTTCGGTTCCTCCCGGTCGCTTGCATGTGGGTTGTAAGCGATGATCAATCGATTAGATGTCCCAATGAGTTGGGAAACTCGTTTGAAAACACTCGATAGTGAGTACGCCGACCACTTATGACCGAGTGACGGGCGTCGAAACGTGTGAAAAGGCCGTGCATCAACTTTACCACCGCCTTCGCATTATAAGTTTGGCCTTGTATAATCTTTCGGTTTCATATGCATGGTACTTGTACTCCTCCAACTCTAGTAGTATGTACTTTTTTTTAAATCAAGAAGACTAGCATCCATATTAAGTAGCTTCATCGCCCATAATGACTTATTCTCAAGCGTGACTTATAAATGAAATGCTTTGCCATAAAAATTCGACAATGAGATGTGCGGATAGACGTCTTGATTGTATTTCAATAGGCCCAAAGAGACACATCGTGTTTGATTGACCAATTCATCAGAGATTAATCGATTATTTTTCCGTAAAAGCCACTTGAGGTCACGATTCTTCGGTTCCTCCCGGTCGCTTGCATGTGGGTTGTAAGCGATGATCAATCGATTAGATGTCCCAATGAGTTGGGAAACTCGTTTGAAAACACTCTAAAAGTGAGTACGCCGAGCGCTTATGGCTGAGTGACGGGCGTCGAAACGTGTGAAAAGGCCGTACATCAACTTTACCACCGCCTTCGCATTATAAGTTTGGCCTTGTATAATCTTTCGGTTTCATATGCATGGTACCTGTACTCCTCCAACTCTAGTAGTATGTACTTTTTTTTAAAGCAAGAAGACTAGCATCCATATTAAGTAGCTTCATCGCCCATAATGACTTATTCTCAAGCGTGACTTATAAATGAAAAGCTTTGCCATAAAAATTCGACAATGAGATGTGTGGATAGACGTCTTGATTGTATTTTAATAGGCCCAAAGAGACACTTCGTGTTTGATTGACCAGTCCATCAGAGATTAATCGATCATTTTTTAAAAAATCCACTTGTGGTCACGATTCTTCAGTTCCTCCTGGTCGCTTGCATGTGGGTTGTAAGCGATGATCAATCGATTAGATGTCCCAATAAGTTGGGAAACTCGTTTGAAAACACTCTGATAGTGAGTACGCCGACCGCTTATGACTGAGTGACGGGCGTCGAAACGTGTGAAAAGGCCGTGCATCAACTTTACCACTGCCTTCGCATTATAAGTTTGGCCTTGTATAATCTTTCGGTTTCATATGCATGGTACCCGTACTCCTCCAACTCTAGTAGTATGTACTTTTTTTTAAAGCAAGAAGACTAGCATCCATATTAAGTAGCTTCATCGCCCATAATGACTTATTCTCAAGCGTGACTTATAAATGAAATGCTTTGCCATAAAAATTCGACAATGAGATGTGCGGATAGACGTCTTGATTGTATTTCAATAGGCCCAAAGAGACACATCGTGTTTGATTGACCAATTCATCGAGATTAATCGATCATTTTTCCATAAAGCCACTTGAGGTCACGATTCTTCGGTTCCTCCCGGTCGCTTGCATGTGGGTTGTAAGCGATGATCAATCGATTAGATGTCCCAATGAGTTGGGAAACTCGTTTGAAAACACTCTGATAGTGCGTACGCCGACCACTTATGACTGAGTGACGGGCGTCGAAACGTGTGAAAAGGCCGTGCATCAACTTTACCACCGGCTTCGCATTATAAGTTTGGCCTTGTATAATCTTTCGGTTTCATATGCATGGTACCTGTACTCCTCCAACTCTAGTAGTATGTACTTTTTTTTAAAGCAAGAAGACTAGCATCCATATTAAGTAGCTTCATCGCCCATAATGACTTATTCTCAAGCGTGACTTATAAATGAAATGCTTTGCCATAAAAATTCGACAATGAGATGTGCGGATAGACGTCTTGATTGTATTTCAATAGGCCCAAAGAGACACATCGTGTTTGATTGACCAATTCATCGGAGATTAATCGATCATTTTTCCGAAAAAGCCACTTGAGGTCACGATTCTTCGGTTCCTCCCGGTCGCTTGCATGTGGGTTGTAAGCGATGATCAATCGATTAGATGTCCCAATGAGTTGGGAAACTCGTTTGAAAACACTCGATAGTGAGTACGCCGAGCGCTTATGACCGAGTGACGGGCGTCGAAACCTGTGAAAAGGCCGTGCATCAACTTTACCACCGCCTTCGCATTATAAGTTTGGCCTTGTATAATCTTTCGGTTTCATATGCATGGTACCTGTACTCCTCCTACTCTAGTAGTATGTACTTTTTTTTAAATCAAGAAGACTAGCATCCATATTAAGTAGCTTCATCGCCCATAATGACTTATTCTCAAGCGTGACTTATAAATGAAATGCTTTGCCATAAAAATACGACAATGAGATGTGCGGATAGACGTCTTGATTGTATTTCAATAGGCCCAAAGAGACACATCGTGTTTGATTGACCAATTCATCAGAGATTAATCGATCATTTTTCCAGAAAGCCACTTGAGGTCACGATTCTTCAGTTCCTCCTGGTCGCTTGCATGTGGGTTGTAAGCGATGATCAATCGATTAGATGTCCCAATGAGTTGGGAAACTCGTTTGAAAACACTCGATAGTGAGTACGCCGAGCGCTTATGACCGAGTGACGGGCGTCGAAACGTGTGAAAAGGCCGTGCATCAACTTTACCACCGGCCTTCGCATTATAAGTTTGGCCTTGTATAATCTTTCGGTTTCATATGCATGGTACCCGTACTCCTCCAACTCTAGTAGTATGTACTTTTTTTTAAAGCAAGAAGACTAGCATCCATATTAAGTAGCTTCATCGCCCATAATGACTTATTCTCAAGCGTGACTTATAAATGAAATGCTTTGCCATAAAAATTCGACAATGAGATGTGCGGATAGACGTCTTGATTGTATTTCAATAGGCCCAAAGAGACACATCGTGTTTGATTGACCAATTCATCGAGATTAATCGATCATTTTTCCGAAAAGCCACTTGAGGTCACGATTCTTCGGTTCCTCCCGGTCGCTTGCATGTGGGTTGTAAGCGATGATCAATCGATTAGATGTCCCAATGAGTTGGGAAACTCGTTTGAAAACACTCGATAGTGAGTACGCCGACCGCTTATGACCGAGTGACGGGCGTCGAAACGTGTGAAAAGGCCGTGCATCAACTTTACCACCGCCTTCGCATTATAAGTTTGGCCTTGTATAATCTTTCGGTTTCATATGCATGGTACCCGTACTCCTCCAACTCTAGTAGTATGTACTTTTTTTTTAAAGCAAGAAGACTAGCATCCATATTAAGTAGCTTCATCGCCCATAATGACTTATTCTCAAGCGTGACTTATAAATGAAATGCTTTGCCATAAAAATTCGACAATGAGATGTGCGGATAGACGTCTTGATTGTATTTCAATAGGCCCAAAGAGACACATCGTGTTTGATTGACCAATTCATCGAGATTAATCGATCATTTTTCCATAAAGCCACTTGAGGTCACGATTCTTCGGTTCCTCCCGGTCGCTTGCATGTGGGTTGTAAGCGATGATCAATCGATTAGATGTCCCAATGAGTTGGGAAACTCGTTTGAAAACACTCGATAGTGAGTACGCCGACCACTTATGACCGAGTGACGGGCGTCGAAACGTGTGAAAAGGCCGTGCATCAACTTTACCACCGCCTTCGCATTATAAGTTTGGTCTTGTATAATCTTTCGGTTTCATATGCATGGTACCTGTACTCCTCCAACTCTAGTAGTATGTACTTTCTTTCTAAAGCAACAAGACTAGCATCCATATTATGTAGTTTCACCGCCCATAATGACTTATTCTCAAGCGTGACTTATAAATGAAATGCTTTGCCATAAAAATTCGACAATGAGATGTGCGGATAGACGTCTTGATTGTATTTCAATAGGCCCAAAGAGACACATCGTGTTTGATTGACCAATTCATCGAGATTAATCGATCATTTTTCCAAAAGCCACTTGAGGTCACGATTCTTCGGTTCCTCCCGGTCGCTTGCATGTGGGTTGTAAGCGATGATCAATCGATTAGATGTCCCAATGAGTTGGGAAACTCGTTTGAAAACACTCGATAGTGAGTACGCCGACCACTTATGACCGAGTGACGGGCGTCGAAACGTGTGAAAAGGCCGTGCATCAACTTTACCACCGCCTTCGCATTATAAGTTTGGTCTTGTATAATCTTTCGGTTTCATATGCATGGTACCCGTACTCCTCCAACTCTAGTAGTATGTACTTTTTTTTAAAGCAAGAAGACTAGCATCCATATTAAGTAGCTTCATCGCCCATAATGACTTATTCTCAAGCGTGACTTATAAATGAAATGCTTTGCCATAAAAATTCGACAATGAGATGTGCGGATAGACGTCTTGATTGTATTTCAATAGGCCCAAAGAGACACATCGTGTTTGATTGACCAATTCATCGGAGATTAATCGATCATTTTTCCGTAAAGCCACTTGAGGTCACGATTCTTCGCTTCCTCCCCGGTCGCTTGCATGTGGGTTGTAAGCGATGATCAATCGATTAGATGTCCCAATGAGTTGGGAAACTCGTTTGAAAACACTCGATAGTGAGTACGCCGAGCGCTTATGACCGAGTGACGGGCGTCGAAACGTGTGAAAAGGCCGTGCATCAACTTTACCACCGCCTTCGCATTATAAGTTTGGCCTTGTATAATCTTTCGGTTTCATATGCATGGTACCCGTACTCCTCCAACTCTAGTAGTATGTACTTTTTTTTTAAAGCAAGAAGACTAGCATCCATATTAAGTAGCTTCATCGCCCATAATGACTTATTCTCAAGCGTGACTTATAAATGAAATGCTTTGCCATAAAAATTCGACAATGAGATGTGCGGATAGATGTCTTGATTGTATTTCAATAGGCCCAAAGAGACACATCGTGTTTGATTGACCAATTCATCGAGATTAATCGATCATTTTTCCCGAAAAGCCACTTGAGGTCACGATTCTTCGAGTTCCTCCCGGTCGCTTGCATGTGGGTTGTAAGCGATGATCAATCGATTAGATGTCCCAATGAGTTGGGAAACTCGTTTGAAAACACTCGATAGTGAGTACGCCGAGCGCTTATGACCGAGTGACGGGCGTCGAAACGTGTGAAAAGGCCGTGCATCAACTTTACCACCGCCTTCGCATTATAAGTTTGGCCTTGTATAATCTTTCGGTTTCATATGCATGGTACCCGTACTCCTCCAACTCTAGTAGTATGTACTTTTTTTTAAAGCAAGAAGACTAGCATCCATATTAAGTAGCTTCATCGCCCATAATGACTTATTCTCAAGCGTGACTTATAAATGAAATGCTTTGCCATAAAAATTCGACAATGAGATGTGCGGATAGACGTCTTGATTGTATTTCAATAGGCCCAAAGAGACACATCGTGTTTGATTGACCAATTCATCGAGAGATTAATCGATCATTTTTCCCGTAAAGCCACTTGAGGTCACGATTCTTCGGTTCCTCCCCGGTCGCTTGCATGTGGGTTGTAAGCGATGATCAATCGATTAGATGTCCCAATGAGTTGGGAAACTCGTTTGAAAACACTCGATAGTGAGTACGCCGAGCGCTTATGACCGAGTGACGGGCGTCGAAACGTGTGAAAAGGCCGTGCATCAACTTTACCACCGCCTTCGCATTATAAGTTTGGCCTTGTATAATCTTTCGGTTTCATATGCATGGTACCCGTACTCCTCCAACTCTAGTAGTATGTACTTTTTTTTAAAGCAAGAAGACTAGCATCCATATTAAGTAGCTTCATCGCCCATAATGACTTATTCTCAAGCGTGACTTATAAATGAAATGCTTTGCCATAAAAATTCGACAATGAGATGTGCGGATAGACGTCTTGATTGTATTTCAATAGGCCCAAAGAGACACATCGTGTTTGATTGACCAATTCATCGAGAGATTAATCGATCATTTTTCCGGAAAGCCACTTGAGGTCACGATTCTTCGGTTCCTCCCGGTCGCTTGCATGTGGGTTGTAAGCGATGATCAATCGATTAGATGTCCCAATGAGTTGGGAAACTCGTTTGAAAACACTCCGATAGTGAGTACGCCGAGCGCTTATGACTGAGTGACGGGCGTCGAAACGTGTGAAAAGGCCGTGCATCAACTTTACCACCGCCTTCGCATTATAAGTTTGGCCTTGTATAATCTTTCGGTTTCATATGCATGGTACTCGTACTCCTCCAACTCTAGTAGTATGTACTTTTTTCTAAAGCAAGAAGACTAGCATCCATATTAAGTAGCTTCATCGCCCATAATGACTTATTCTCAAGCGTGACTTATAAATGAAATGCTTTGCCATAAAAATTCGACAATGAGATGTGTGGATAGACGTCTTGATTGTATTTCAATAGGCCCAAAGAGACACATCGTGTTTGATTGACCAATTCATCGAGAGATTAATCGATCATTTTTCCGAAAAAGCCACTTGAGGTCACGATTCTTCGAGCTTCCTCCCCGGTCGCTTGCATGTGGGTTGTAAGCGATGATCAATCGATTAGATGTCCCAATGAGTTGGGAAACTCGTTTGAAAACACTCCAATAGTGAGTACGCCGAGCGCTTATGACCGAGTGACGGGCGTCGAAACGTGTGAAAAGGCCGTGCATCAACTTTACCACCGCCTTCGCATTATAAGTTTGGCCTTGTATAATCTTTCGGTTTCATATGCATGGTACCCGTACTCCTCCAACTCTAGTAGTATGTACTTTTTTTTAAAGCAAGAAGACTAGCATCCATATTAAGTAGCTTCATCGCCCATAATGACTTATTCTCAAGCGTGACTTATAAATGAAATGCTTTGCCATAAAAATTCGACAATGAGATGTGCGGATAGACGTCTTGATTGTATTTCAATAGGCCCAAAGAGACACATCGTGTTTGATTGACCAATTCATCGAGAGATTAATCGATCATTTTTCCCGAAAGCCACTTGAGGTCACGATTCTTCGGTTCCTCCCGGTCGCTTGCATGTGGGTTGTAAGCGATGATCAATCGATTAGATGTCCCAATGAGTTGGGAAACTCGTTTGAAAACACTCGATAGTGAGTACGCCGAGCGCTTATGACCGAGTGACGGGCGTCGAAACGTGTGAAAAGGCCGTGCATCAACTTTACCACCGCCTTCGCATTATAAGTTTGGCCTTGTATAATCTTTCGGTTTCATATGCATGGTACCCGTACTCCTCCAACTCTAGTAGTATGTACTTTTTTTTAAAGCAAGAAGACTAGCATCCATATTAAGTAGCTTAATCGCCCATAATGACTTATTCTCAAGCGTGACTTATAAATGAAATGCTTTGCCATAAAAATTCGACAATGAGATGTGCGGATAGACGTCTTGATTGTATTTCAATAGGCCCAAAGAGACACATCGTGTTTGATTGACCAATTCATCGAGATTAATCGATCATTTTTCCGAAAAATCCACTTGAGGTCACGATTCTTCGGTTCCTCCCGGTCGCTTGCATGTGGGTTGTAAGCGATGATCAATCGATTAGATGTCCCAATGAGTTGGGAAACTCGTTTGAAAACACTCGATAGTGAGTACGCCGAGCGCTTATGACCGAGTGACGGGCGTCGAAACGTGTGAAAAGGCCGTGCATCAACTTTACCACCGCCTTCGCATTATAAGTTTGGCCTTGTATAATCTTTCGGTTTCATATGCATGGTACCCGTACTCCTCCAACTCTAGTAGTATGTACTTTTTTTTAAAGCAAGAAGACTAGCATCCATATTAAGTAGCTTCATCGCCCATAATGACTTATTCTCAAGCGTGACTTATAAATGAAATGCTTTGCCATAAAAATTCGACAATGAGATGTGCGGATAGACGTCTTGATTGTATTTCAATAGGCCCAAAGAGACACATCGTGTTTGATTGACCAATTCATCGAGAGATTAATCGATCATTTTTCCCGTAAAGCCACTTGAGGTCACGATTCTTCGCTTCCTCCCGGTCGCTTGCATGTGGGTTGTAAGCGATGATCAATCGATTAGATGTCCCAATGAGTTGGGAAACTCGTTTGAAAACACTCGATAGTGAGTACGCCGAGCGCTTATGACCGAGTGACGGGCGTCGAAACGTGTGAAAAGGCCGTGCATCAACTTTACCACCGCCTTCGCATTATAAGTTTGGCCTTGTATAATCTTTCGGTTTCATATGCATGGTACCCGTACTCCTCCAACTCTAGTAGTATGTACTTTTTTTTAAAGCAAGAAGACTAGCATCCATATTAAGTAGCTTCATCGCCCATAATGACTTATTCTCAAGCGTGACTTATAAATGAAATGCTTTGCCATAAAAATTCGACAATGAGATGTGCGGATAGACGTCTTGATTGTATTTCAATAGGCCCAAAGAGACACATCGTGTTTGATTGACCAATTCATCGAGAGATTAATCGATCATTTTTCCGAAAAGCCACTTGAGGTCACGATTCTTCGCTTCCTCCCGGTCGCTTGCATGTGGGTTGTAAGCGATGATCAATCGATTAGATGTCCAAATGAGTTGGGAAACTCGTTTGAAAACACTCCGATAGTGAGTACGCCGAGCGCTTATGACTGAGTGACGGGCGTCGAAACGTGTGAAAAGGCCGTGCATCAACTTTACCACCGCCTTCGCATTATAAGTTTGGCCTTGTATAATCTTTCGGTTTCATATGCATGGTACCCGTACTCCTCCAACTCTAGTAGTATGTACTTTTTTTTAAAGCAAGAAGACTAGCATCCATATTAAGTAGCTTCATCGCCCATAATGACTTATTCTCAAGCGTGACTTATAAATGAAATGCTTTGCCATAAAAATTCGACAATGAGATGTGCGGATAGATGTCTTGATTGTATTTCAATAGGCCCAAAGAGACACATCGTGTTTGATTGACCAATTCATCGAGATTAATCGATCATTTTTCCCGTAAAAGCCACTTGAGGTCACGATTCTTCGGCTTCCTCCCCGGTCGCTTGCATGTGGGTTGTAAGCGATGATCAATCGATTAGATGTCCCAATGAGTTGGGAAACTCGTTTGAAAACACTCGATAGTGAGTACGCCGAGCGCTTATGACCGAGTGACGGGCGTCGAAACGTGTGAAAAGGCCGTGCATCAACTTTACCACCGCCTTCGCATTATAAGTTTGGCCTTGTATAATCTTTCGGTTTCATATGCATGGTACCCGTACTCCTCCAACTCTAGTAGTATGTACTTTTTTTTAAAGCAAGAAGACTAGCATCCATATTAAGTAGCTTCATCGCCCATAATGAGTTATTCTCAAGCGTGACTTATAAATGAAATGCTTTGCCATAAAAATTCGACAATGAGATGTGCGGATAGACGTCTTGATTGTATTTCAATAGGCCCAAAGAGACACATCGTGTTTGATTGACCAATTCATCGAGATTAATCGATCATTTTTCCGTAAAGCCACTTGAGGTCACGATTCTTCGGTTCCTCCCCGGTCGCTTGCATGTGGGTTGTAAGCGATGATCAATCGATTAGATGTCCAAATGAGTTGGGAAACTCGTTTGAAAACACTCCGATAGTGAGTACGCCGACCGCTTATGACTGAGTGACGGGCGTCGAAACGTGTGAAAAGGCCGTGCATCAACTTTACCACCGCCTTCGCATTATAAGTTTGGCCTTGTATAATCTTTCGGTTTCATATGCATAGTACCCGTACTCCTCCAACTCTAGTAGTATGTACTTTTTTTTAAAGCAAGAAGACTAGCATCCATATTAAGTAGCTTCATCGCCCATAATGAGTTATTCTCAAGCGTGACTTATAAATGAAATGCTTTGCCATAAAAATTCGACAATGAGATGTGCGGATAGACGTCTTGATTGTATTTCAATAGGCCCAAAGAGACACATCGTGTTTGATTGACCAATTCATCGAGATTAATCGATCATTTTTCCGTAAAAGCCACTTGAGGTCACGATTCTTCGCTTCCTCCTGGTCGCTTGCATGTGGGTTGTAAGCGATGATCAATCGATTAGATGTCCAAATGAGTTGGGAAACTCGTTTGAAAACACTCCGATAGTGAGTACGCCGAGCGCTTATGACTGAGTGACGGGCGTCGAAACGTGTGAAAAGGCCGTGCATCAACTTTACCACCGCCTTCGCATTATAAGTTTGGCCTTGTATAATCTTTCGGTTTCATATGCATGGTACCCGTACTCCTCCAACTCTAGTAGTATGTACTTTTTTTTAAAGCAAGAAGACTAGCATCCATATTAAGTAGCTTCATCGCCCATAATGACTTATTCTCAAGCGTGACTTATAAATGAAATGCTTTGCCATAAAAATTCGACAATGAGATGTGCGGATAGACGTCTTGATTGTATTTCAATAGGCCCAAAGAGACACATCGTGTTTGATTGACCAATTCATCGAGATTAATCGATCATTTTTCCCGTAAAGCCACTTGAGGTCACGATTCTTCGGCTTCCTCCCGGTCGCTTGCATGTGGGTTGTAAGCGATGATCAATCGATTAGATGTCCCAATGAGTTGGGAAACTCGTTTGAAAACACTCCGATAGTGAGTACGCCGAGCGCTTATGACTGAGTGACGGGCGTCGAAACGTGTGAAAAGGCCGTGCATCAACTTTACCACCGCCTTCGCATTATAAGTTTGGCCTTGTATAATCTTTCGGTTTCATATGCATGGTACCCGTACTCCTCCAACTCTAGTAGTATGTACTTTTTTTTAAAGCAAGAAGACTAGCATCCATATTAAGTAGCTTCATCGCCCATAATGACTTATTCTCAAGCGTGACTTATAAATGAAATGCTTTGCCATAAAAATTCGACAATGAGATGTGCGGATAGACGTCTTGATTGTATTTCAATAGGCCCAAAGAGACACATCGTGTTTGATTGACCAATTCATCGAGATTAATCGATCATTTTTCCGAAAAGCCACTTGAGGTCACGATTCTTCGGTTCCTCCTGGTCGCTTGCATGTGGGTTGTAAGCGATGATCAATCGATTAGATGTCCAAATGAGTTGGGAAACTCGTTTGAAAACACTCCGATAGTGAGTACGCCGAGCGCTTATGACTGAGTGACGGGCGTCGAAACGTGTGAAAAGGCCGTGCATCAACTTTACCACCGCCTTCGCATTATAAGTTTGGCCTTGTATAATCTTTCGGTTTCATATGCATGGTACCCGTACTCCTCCAACTCTAGTAGTATGTACTTTTTTTTAAAGCAAGAAGACTAGCATCCATATTAAGTAGCTTCATCGCCCATAATGACTTATTCTCAAGCGTGACTTATAAATGAAATGCTTTGCCATAAAAATTCGACAATGAGATGTGCGGATAGACGTCTTGATTGTATTTCAATAGGCCCAAAGAGACACATCGTGTTTGATTGACCAATTCATCGAGATTAATCGATCATTTTTCCGTAAAGCCACTTGAGGTCACGATTCTTCGGTTCCTCCCGGTCGCTTGCATGTGGGTTGTAAGCGATGATCAATCGATTAGATGTCCCAATGAGTTGGGAAACTCGTTTGAAAACACTCCGATAGTGAGTACGCCGAGCGCTTATGACTGAGTGACGGGCGTCGAAACGTGTGAAAAGGCCGTGCATCAACTTTACCACCGCCTTCGCATTATAAGCTTGGCCTTGTATAATCTTTCGGTTTCATATGCATGGTACCTGTACTCCTCCAACTCTAGTAGTATGTACTTTTTTTTAAAGCAAGAAGACTAGCATCCATATTAAGTAGCTTCATCGCCCATAATGAGTTATTCTCAAGCGTGACTTATAAATGAAATGCTTTGCCATAAAAATTCGACAATGAGATGTGCGGATAGACGTCTTGATTGTATTTCAATAGGCCCAAAGAGACACATCGTGTTTGATTGACCAATTCATCGAGATTAATCGATCATTTTTCCAAAAGCCACTTGAGGTCACGATTCTTCGGTTCCTCCCGGTCGCTTGCATGTGGGTTGTAAGCGATGATCAATCGATTAGATGTCCAAATGAGTTGGGAAACTCGTTTGAAAACACTCCGATAGTGAGTACGCCGAGCGCTTATGACTGAGTGACGGGCGTCGAAACGTGTGAAAAGGCCGTGCATCAACTTTACCACCGCCTTCGCATTATAAGTTTGGCCTTGTATAATCTTTCGGTTTCATATGCATGGTACCCGTACTCCTCCAACTCTAGTAGTATGTACTTTTTTTTAAAGCAAGAAGACTAGCATCCATATTAAGTAGCTTCATCGCCCATAATGAGTTATTCTCAAGCGTGACTTATAAATGAAATGCTTTGCCATAAAAATTCGACAATGAGATGTGCGGATAGACGTCTTGATTGTATTTCAATAGGCCCAAAGAGACACATCGTGTTTGATTGACCAATTCATCGAGAGATGAATCGATCATTTTTCCGGAAAGCCACTTGAGGTCACGATTCTTCGGTTCCTCCCGGTCGCTTGCATGTGGGTTGTAAGCGATGATCAATCGATTAGATGTCCCAATGAGTTGGGAAACTCGTTTGAAAACACTCGATAGTGAGTACGCCGAGCGCTTATGACCGAGTGACGGGCGTCGAAACGTGTGAAAAGGCCGTGCATCAACTTTACCACCGCCTTCGCATTATAAGTTTGGCCTTGTATAATCTTTCGGTTTCATATGCATGGTACCCGTACTCCTCCAACTCTAGTAGTATGTACTTTTTTTTAAAGCAAGAAGACTAGCATCCATATTAAGTAGCTTCATCGCCCATAATGAGTTATTCTCAAGCGTGACTTATAAATGAAATGCTTTGCCATAAAAATTCGACAATGAGATGTGCGGATAGACGTCTTGATTGTATTTCAATAGGCCCAAAGAGACACATCGTGTTTGATTGACCAATTCATCGAGATTAATCGATCATTTTTCCAAAGCCACTTGAGGTCACGATTCTTCGGTTCCTCCCGGTCGCTTGCATGTGGGTTGTAAGCGATGATCAATCGATTAGATGTCCAAATGAGTTGGGAAACTCGTTTGAAAACACTCCGATAGTGAGTACGCCGAGCGCTTATGACTGAGTGACGGGCGTCGAAACGTGTGAAAAGGCCGTGCATCAACTTTACCACCGCCTTCGCATTATAAGTTTGGCCTTGTATAATCTTTCGGTTTCATATGCATGGTACCTGTACTCCTCCAACTCTAGTAGTATGTACTTTTTTTTAAAGCAAGAAGACTAGCATCCATATTAAGTAGCTTCATCGCCCATAATGAGTTATTCTCAAGCGTGACTTATAAATGAAATGCTTTGCCATAAAAATTCGACAATGAGATGTGCGGATAGACGTCTTGATTGTATTTCAATAGGCCCAAAGAGACACATCGTGTTTGATTGACCAATTCATCGAGATTAATCGATCATTTTTCCAAAAGCCACTTGAGGTCACGATTCTTCGCTTCCTCCCGGTCGCTTGCATGTGGGTTGTAAGCGATGATCAATCGATTAGATGTCCAAATGAGTTGGGAAACTCGTTTGAAAACACTCCGATAGTGAGTACGCCGAGCGCTTATGACTGAGTGACGGGCGTCGAAACGTGTGAAAAGGCCGTGCATCAACTTTACCACCGCCTTCGCATTATAAGTTTGGCCTTGTATAATCTTTCGGTTTCATATGCATGGTACCCGTACTCCTCCAACTCTAGTAGTATGTACTTTTTTTTAAAGCAAGAAGACTAGCATCCATATTAAGTAGCTTCATCGCCCATAATGAGTTATTCTCAAGCGTGACTTATAAATGAAATGCTTTGCCATAAAAATTCGACAATGAGATGTGCGGATAGACGTCTTGATTGTATTTCAATAGGCCCAAAGAGACACATCGTGTTTGATTGACCAATTCATCGAGATTAATCGATCATTTTTCCGTAAAGCCACTTGAGGTCACGATTCTTCGCTCCTCCCGGTCGCTTGCATGTGGGTTGTAAGCGATGATCAATCGATTAGATGTCCAAATGAGTTGGGAAACTCGTTTGAAAACACTCCGATAGTGAGTACGCCGAGCGCTTATGACTGAGTGACGGGCGTCGAAACGTGTGAAAAGGCCGTGCATCAACTTTACCACCGCCTTCGCATTATAAGTTTGGCCTTGTATAATCTTTCGGTTTCATATGCATGGTACCCGTACTCCTCCAACTCTAGTAGTATGTACTTTTTTTTAAAGCAAGAAGACTAGCATCCATATTAAGTAGCTTCATCGCCCATAATGAGTTATTCTCAAGCGTGACTTATAAATGAAATGCTTTGCCATAAAAATTCGACAATGAGATGTGCGGATAGACGTCTTGATTGTATTTCAATAGGCCCAAAGAGACACATCGTGTTTGATTGACCAATTCATCGAGAGATTAATCGATCATTTTTCCGTAAAAGCCACTTGAGGTCACGATTCTTCGGTTCCTCCCGGTCGCTTGCATGTGGGTTGTAAGCGATGATCAATCGATTAGATGTCCAAATGAGTTGGGAAACTCGTTTGAAAACACTCCGATAGTGAGTACGCCGAGCGCTTATGACTGAGTGACGGGCGTCGAAACGTGTGAAAAGGCCGTGCATCAACTTTACCACCGCCTTCGCATTATAAGTTTGGCCTTGTATAATCTTTCGGTTTCATATGCATGGTACCCGTACTCCTCCAACTCTAGTAGTATGTACTTTTTTTTAAAGCAAGAAGACTAGCATCCATATTAAGTAGCTTCATCGCCCATAATGAGTTATTCTCAAGCGTGACTTATAAATGAAATGCTTTGCCATAAAAATTCGACAATGAGATGTGCGGATAGACGTCTTGATTGTATTTCAATAGGCCCAAAGAGACACATCGTGTTTGATTGACCAATTCATCGAGATTAATCGATCATTTTTCCGTAAAAGCCACTTGAGGTCACGATTCTTCGGTTCCTCCCGGTCGCTTGCATGTGGGTTGTAAGCGATGATCAATCGATTAGATGTCCAAATGAGTTGGGAAACTCGTTTGAAAACACTCCGATAGTGAGTACGCCGAGCGCTTATGACTGAGTGACGGGCGTCGAAACGTGTGAAAAGGCCGTGCATCAACTTTACCACCGCCTTCGCATTATAAGTTTGGCCTTGTATAATCTTTCGGTTTCATATGCATGGTACTCGTACTCCTCCAACTCTAGTAGTATGTACTTTTTTTTAAAGCAAGAAGACTAGCATCCATATTAAGTAGCTTCATCGCCCATAATGAGTTATTCTCAAGCGTGACTTATAAATGAAATGCTTTGCCATAAAAATTCGACAATGAGATGTGCGGATAGACGTCTTGATTGTATTTCAATAGGCCCAAAGAGACACATCGTGTTTGATTGACCAATTCATCGAGATTAATCGATCATTTTTCCGAGAAAGCCACTTGAGGTCACGATTCTTCAGTTCCTCCTGGTCGCTTGCATGTGGGTTGTAAGCGATGATCAATCGATTAGATGTCCCAATGAGTTGGGAAACTCGTTTGAAAACACTCCGATAGTGAGTACGCCGAGCGCTTATGACTGAGTGACGGGCGTCGAAACGTGTGAAAAGGCCGTGCATCAACTTTACCACCGCCTTCGCATTATAAGTTTGGCCTTGTATAATCTTTCGGTTTCATATGCATGGTACCCGTACTCCTCCAACTCTAGTAGTATGTACTTTTTTTTAAAGCAAGAAGACTAGCATCCATATTAAGTAGCTTCATCGCCCATAATGAGTTATTCTCAAGCGTGACTTATAAATGAAATGCTTTGCCATAAAAATTCGACAATGAGATGTGCGGATAGACGTCTTGATTGTATTTCAATAGGCCCAAAGAGACACATCGTGTTTGATTGACCAGTCCATCAGAGATTAATCGATCATTTTTTCAAAAAGCCACTTGAGGTCACGATTCTTCAGTTCCTCCTGGTCGCTTGCATGTGGGTTGTAAGCGATGATCAATCGATTAGATGTCCAAATGAGTTGGGAAACTCGTTTGAAAACACTCCGATAGTGAGTACGCCGAGCGCTTATGACTGAGTGACGGGCGTCGAAACGTGTGAAAAGGCCGTGCATCAACTTTACCACCGCCTTCGCATTATAAGTTTGGCCTTGTATAATCTTTCGGTTTCATATGCATGGTACCCGTACTCCTCCAACTCTAGTAGTATGTACTTTTTTTTAAAGCAAGAAGACTAGCATCCATATTAAGTAGCTTCATCGCCCATAATGACTTATTCTCAAGCGTGACTTATAAATGAAATGCTTTGCCATAAAAATACGACAATGAGATGTGCGGATAGACGTCTTGATTGTATTTCAATAGGCCCAAAGAGACACATCGTGTTTGATTGACCAATTCATCGAGATTAATCGATCATTTTTCCGAAAGCCACTTGAGGTCACGATTCTTCGGTTCCTCCCGGTCGCTTGCATGTGGGTTGTAAGCGATGATCAATCGATTAGATGTCCAAATGAGTTGGGAAACTCGTTTGAAAACACTCCGATAGTGAGTACGCCGAGCGCTTATGACTGAGTGACGGGCGTCGAAACGTGTGAAAAGGCCGTGCATCAACTTTACCACCGCCTTCGCATTATAAGTTTGGCCTTGTATAATCTTTCGGTTTCATATGCATGGTACCCGTACTCCTCCAACTCTAGTAGTATGTACTTTTTTTTAAAGCAAGAAGACTAGCATCCATATTAAGTAGCTTCATCGCCCATAATGAGTTATTCTCAAGCGTGACTTATAAATGAAATGCTTTGCCATAAAAATTCGACAATGAGATGTGCGGATAGACGTCTTGATTGTATTTCAATAGGCCCAAAGAGACACATCGTGTTTGATTGACCAATTCATCAGAGATTAATCGATCATTTTTCCAAAAAGCCACTTGAGGTCACGATTCTTCAGTTCCTCCTGGTCGCTTGCATGTGGGTTGTAAGCGATGATCAATCGATTAGATGTCCCAATGAGTTGGGAAACTCGTTTGAAAACACTCCGATAGTGAGTACGCCGAGCGCTTATGACTGAGTGACGGGCGTCGAAACGTGTGAAAAGGCCGTGCATCAACTTTACCACCGCCTTCGCATTATAAGTTTGGCCTTGTATAATCTTTCGGTTTCATATGCATGGTACCCGTACTCCTCCAACTCTAGTAGTATGTACTTTTTTTTAAAGCAAGAAGACTAGCATCCATATTAAGTAGCTTCATCGCCCATAATGAGTTATTCTCAAGCGTGACTTATAAATGAAATGCTTTGCCATAAAAATTCGACAATGAGATGTGCGGATAGACGTCTTGATTGTATTTCAATAGGCCCAAAGAGACACATCGTGTTTGATTGACAAATTCATCAGAGATTAATCGATCATTTTTCCCGTAAAGCCACTTGAGGTCACGATTCTTCGGTTCCTCCCGGTCGCTTGCATGTGGGTTGTAAGCGATGATCAATCGATTAGATGTCCAAATGAGTTGGGAAACTCGTTTGAAAACACTCCGATAGTGAGTACGCCGAGCGCTTATGACTGAGTGACGGGCGTCGAAACGTGTGAAAAGGCCGTGCATCAACTTTACCACCGCCTTCGCATTATAAGTTTGGCCTTGTATAATCTTTCGGTTTCATATGCATGGTACCCGTACTCCTCCAACTCTAGTAGTATGTACTTTTTTTTAAAGCAAGAAGACTAGCATCCATATTAAGTAGCTTCATCGCCCATAATGAGTTATTCTCAAGCGTGACTTATAAATGAAATGCTTTGCCATAAAAATTCGACAATGAGATGTGCGGATAGACGTCTTGATTGTATTTCAATAGGCCCAAAGAGACACATCGTGTTTGATTGACCAATTCATCGAGATTAATCGATCATTTTTTCAAAAGCCACTTGAGGTCACGATTCTTCGCTTCCTCCCGGTCGCTTGCATGTGGGTTGTAAGCGATGATCAATCGATTAGATGTCCAAATGAGTTGGGAAACTCGTTTGAAAACACTCCGATAGTGAGTACGCCGAGCGCTTATGACCGAGTGACGGGCGTCGAAACGTGTGAGAAGGCCGTGCATCAACTTTACCACCGCCTTCGCATTATAAGTTTGGCCTTGTATAATCTTTCGGTTTCATATGCATGGTACCTGTACTCCTCCTACTCTAGTAGTATGTACTTTTTTTTAAATCAAGAAGACTAGCATCCATATTAAGTAGCTTCATCGCCCATAATGACTTATTCTCAAGCGTGACTTATAAATGAAATGCTTTGCCATAAAAATACGACAATGAGATGTGCGGATAGACGTCTTGATTGTATTTCAATAGGCCCAAAGAGACACATCGTGTTTGATTGACAAATTCATCAGAGATTAATCGATCATTTTTCCGAAAAGCCACTTGAGGTCACGATTCTTCGCTCCTCCCGGTCGCTTGCATGTGGGTTGTAAGCGATGATCAATCGATTAGATGTCCAAATGAGTTGGGAAACTCGTTTGAAAACACTCCGATAGTGAGTACGCCGAGCGCTTATGACTGAGTGACGGGCGTCGAAACGTGTGAAAAGGCCGTGCATCAACTTTACCACCGCCTTCGCATTATAAGTTTGGCCTTGTATAATCTTTCGGTTTCATATGCATGGTACCTGTACTCCTCCAACTCTAGTAGTATGTACTTTTTTTTAAAGCAAGAAGACTAGCATCCATATTAAGTAGCTTCATCGCCCATAATGAGTTATTCTCAAGCGTGACTTATAAATGAAATGCTTTGCCATAAAAATTCGACAATGAGATGTGCGGATAGACGTCTTGATTGTATTTCAATAGGCCCAAAGAGACACATCGTGTTTGATTGACCAATTCATCGAGATTAATCGATCATTTTTCCAAAAGCCACTTGAGGTCACGATTCTTCGCTTCCTCCCGGTCGCTTGCATGTGGGTTGTAAGCGATGATCAATCGATTAGATGTCCCAATGAGTTGGGAAACTCGTTTGAAAACACTCTGATAGTGAGTACGCCGAGCGCTTATGACTGAGTGACGGGCGTCGAAACGTGTGAAAAGGCCGTGCATCAACTTTACCACCGCCTTCGCATTATAAGTTTGGTCTTGTATAATCTTTCGGTTTCATATGCATGGTACCTGTACTCCTCCAACTCTAGTAGTATGTACTTTTTTTTAAAGCAAGAAGACTAGCATCCATATTAAGTAGCTTCATCGCCCATAATGAGTTATTCTCAAGCGTGACTTATAAATGAAATGCTTTGCCATAAAAATTCGACAATGAGATGTGCGGATAGACGTCTTGATTGTATTTCAATAGGCCCAAAGAGACACATCGTGTTTGATTGACCAGTCCATCAGAGATTAATCGATCATTTTTTCAAAAAGCCACTTGAGGTCACGATTCTTCGCTTCCTCCCGGTCGCTTGCATGTGGGTTGTAAGCGATGATCAATCGATTAGATGTCCAAATGAGTTGGGAAACTCGTTTGAAAACACTCCGATAGTGAGTACGCCGAGCGCTTATGACTGAGTGACGGGCGTCGAAACGTGTGAAAAGGCCGTGCATCAACTTTACCACCGCCTTCGCATTATAAGTTTGGCCTTGTATAATCTTTCGGTTTCATATGCATGGTACCTGTACTCCTCCAACTCTAGTAGTATGTACTTTTTTTTAAAGCAAGAAGACTAGCATCCATATTAAGTAGCTTCATCGCCCATAATGAGTTATTCTCAAGCGTGACTTATAAATGAAATGCTTTGCCATAAAAATTCGACAAAGAGATGTGCGGATAGACGTCTTGATTGTATTTCAATAGGCCCAAAGAGACACATCGTGTTTGATTGACCAATTCATCGAGATTAATCGATCATTTTTCCGTAAAGCCACTTGAGGTCACGATTCTTCGCTTCCTCCCGGTCGCTTGCATGTGGGTTGTAAGCGATGATCAATCGATTAGATGTCCCAATGAGTTGGGAAACTCGTTTGAAAACACTCGATAGTGAGTACGCCGAGCGCTTATGACCGAGTGACGGGCGTCGAAACGTGTGAAAAGGCCGTGCATCAACTTTACCACCGCCTTCGCATTATAAGTTTGGCCTTGTATAATCTTTCGGTTTCATATGCATGGTACCCGTACTCCTCCAACTCTAGTAGTATGTACTTTTTTTTAAAGCAAGAAGACTAGCATCCATATTAAGTAGCTTCATCGCCCATAATGACTTATTCTCAAGCGTGACTTATAAATGAAATGCTTTGCCATAAAAATTCGACAATGAGATGTGCGGATAGATGTCTTGATTGTATTTCAATAGGCCCAAAGAGACACATCGTGTTTGATTGACCAATTCATCGAGATTAATCGATCATTTTTTCCAAAAGCCACTTGAGGTCACGATTCTTCGGTTCCTCCTGGTCGCTTGCATGTGGGTTGTAAGCGATGATCAATCGATTAGATGTCCAAATGAGTTGGGAAACTCGTTTGAAAACACTCCGATAGTGAGTACGCCGAGCGCTTATGACTGAGTGACGGGCGTCGAAACGTGTGAAAAGGCCGTGCATCAACTTTACCACCGCCTTCGCATTATAAGTTTGGCCTTGTATAATCTTTCGGTTTCATATGCATGGTACCCGTACTCCTCCAACTCTAGTAGTATGTACTTTTTTTTAAAGCAAGAAGACTAGCATCCATATTAAGTAGCTTCATCGCCCATAATGACTTATTCTCAAGCGTGACTTATAAATGAAATGCTTTGCCATAAAAATTCGACAATGAGATGTGCGGATAGATGTCTTGATTGTATTTCAATAGGCCCAAAGAGACACATCGTGTTTGATTGACCAATTCATCGAGAGATTAATCGATCATTTTTCCGTAAAGCCACTTGAGGTCACGATTCTTCGGTTCCTCCCGGTCGCTTGCATGTGGGTTGTAAGCGATGATCAATCGATTAGATGTCCCAATGAGTTGGGAAACTCGTTTGAAAACACTCCGATAGTGAGTACGCCGAGCGCTTATGACTGAGTGACGGGCGTCGAAACGTGTGAAAAGGCCGTGCATCAACTTTACCACCGCCTTCGCATTATAAGTTTGGCCTTGTATAATCTTTCGGTTTCATATGCATGGTACCTGTACTCCTCCAACTCTAGTCGTATGTACTTTTTTTTAAAGCAAGAAGACTAGCATCCATATTAAGTAGCTTCATCGCCCATAATGACTTATTCTCAAGCGTGACTTATAAATGAAATGCTTTGCCATAAAAATTCGACAATGAGATGTGCGGATAGATGTCTTGATTGTATTTCAATAGGCCCAAAGAGACACATCGTGTTTGATTGACCAATTCATCGAGAGATTAATCGATCATTTTTCCGAGAAAGCCACTTGAGGTCACGATTCTTCGCTTCCTCCCCGGTCGCTTGCATGTGGGTTGTAAGCGATGATCAATCGATTAGATGTCCAAATGAGTTGGGAAACTCGTTTGAAAACACTCCGATAGTGAGTACGCCGAGCGCTTATGACTGAGTGACGGGCGTCGAAACGTGTGAAAAGGCCGTGCATCAACTTTACCACCGCCTTCGCATTATAAGTTTGGCCTTGTATAATCTTTCGGTTTCATATGCATGGTACCCGTACTCCTCCAACTCTAGTAGTATGTACTTTTTTTTTAAATCAAGAAGACTAGCATCCATATTAAGTAGCTTCATCGCCCATAATGACTTATTCTCAAGCGTGACTTATAAATGAAATGCTTTGCCATAAAAATTCGACAATGAGATGTGCGGATAGACGTCTTGATTGTATTTCAATAGGCCCAAAGAGACACATCGTGTTTGATTGACCAATTCATCGAGAGATTAATCGATCATTTTTCCTAAAGCCACTTGAGGTCACGATTCTTCGGTTCCTCCCGGTCGCTTGCATGTGGGTTGTAAGCGATGATCAATCGATTAGATGTCCCAATGAGTTGGGAAACTCGTTTGAAAACACTCCGATAGTGAGTACGCCGAGCGCTTATGACTGAGTGACGGGCGTCGAAACGTGTGAAAAGGCCGTGCATCAACTTTACCACCGCCTTCGCATTATAAGTTTGGCCTTGTATAATCTTTCGGTTTCATATGCATGGTACCCGTACTCCTCCAACTCTAGTAGTATGTACTTTTTTTTAAAGCAAGAAGACTAGCATCCATATTAAGTAGCTTCATCGCCCATAATGAGTTATTCTCAAGCGTGACTTATAAATGAAATGCTTTGCCATAAAAATTCGACAATGAGATGTGCGGATAGACGTCTTGATTGTATTTCAATAGGCCCAAAGAGACACATCGTGTTTGATTGACCAATTCATCGAGATTAATCGATCATTTTTTCCGAAAAGCCACTTGAGGTCACGATTCTTCGGTTCCTCCCGGTCGCTTGCATGTGGGTTGTAAGCGATGATCAATCGATTAGATGTCCAAATGAGTTGGGAAACTCGTTTGAAAACACTCCGATAGTGAGTACGCCGAGCGCTTATGACTGAGTGACGGGCGTCGAAACGTGTGAAAAGGCCGTGCATCAACTTTACCACCGCCTTCGCATTATAAGTTTGGTCTTGTATAATCTTTCGGTTTCATATGCATGGTACCTGTACTCCTCCAACTCTAGTAGTATGTACTTTTTTTTAAAGCAAGAAGACTAGCATCCATATTAAGTAGCTTCATCGCCCATAATGACTTATTCTCAAGCGTGACTTATAAATGAAATGCTTTGCCATAAAAATTCGACAATGAGATGTGCGGATAGACGTCTTGATTGTATTTCAATAGGCCCAAAGAGACACATCGTGTTTGATTGACCAATTCATCAGAGATTAATCGATTATTTTTCCAGAAAGCCACTTGAGGTCACGATTCTTCAGTTCCTCCTGGTCGCTTGCATGTGGGTTGTAAGCGATGATCAATCGATTAGATGTCCCAATGAGTTGGGAAACGCATTTGAAAACACTCTGATAGTGAGTACGCCGAGCGCTTATGACTGAGTGACGGGCGTCGAAACGTGTGAAAAGGCCGTGCATCAACTTTACCACCGGCTTCGCATTATAAGTTTGGCCTTGTATAATCTTTCGGTTTCATATGCATGGTACCTGTACTCCTCCAACTCTAGTAGTATGTACTTTTTTTTAAAGCAAGAAGACTAGCATCCATATTAAGTAGCTTCATCGCCCATAATGAGTTATTCTCAAGCGTGACTTATAAATGAAATGCTTTGCCATAAAAATTCGACAAAGAGATGTGCGGATAGACGTCTTGATTGTATTTCAATAGGCCCAAAGAGACACATCGTGTTTGATTGACCAATTCATCAGAGATTAATCGATCATTTTTCCGAAAAGCCACTTGAGGTCACGATTCTTCGGTTCCTCCCGGTCGCTTGCATGTGGGTTGTAAGCGATGATCAATCGATTAGATGTCCCAATGAGTTGGGAAACTCGTTTGAAAACACTCTGATAGTGAGTACGCCGACCACTTATGACTGAGTGACGGGCGTCGAAACGTGTGAAAAGGCCGTGCATCAACTTTACCACCGCCTTCGCATTATAAGTTTGGTCTTGTATAATCTTTCGGTTTCATATGCATGGTACCTGTACTCCTCCAACTCTAGTAGTATGTACTTTTTTTTAAAGCAAGAAGACTAGCATCCATATTAAGTAGCTTCATCGCCCATAATGACTTATTCTCAAGCGTGACTTATAAATGAAATGCTTTGCCATAAAAATTCGACAATGAGATGTGCGGATAGACGTCTTGATTGTATTTCAATAGGCCCAAAGAGACACATCGTGTTTGATTGACCAATTCATCGAGAGATTAATCGATCATTTTTCCAAAAAGCCACTTGAGGTCACGATTCTTCGGTTCCTCCCCGGTCGCTTGCATGTGGGTTGTAAGCGATGATCAATCGATTAGATGTCCCAATGAGTTGGGAAACTCGTTTGAAAACACTCGATAGTGAGTACGCCGACCGCTTATGACTGAGTGACGGGCGTCGAAACGTGTGAAAAGGCCGTGCATCAACTTTACCACCGCCTTCGCATTATAAGTTTGGCCTTGTATAATCTTTCGGTTTCATATGCATGGTACCTGTACTCCTCCAACTCTAGTAGTATGTACTTTTTTTTAAAGCAAGAAGACTAGCATCCATATTAAGTAGCTTCATCGCCCATAATGACTTATTCTCAAGCGTGACTTATAAATGAAATGCTTTGCCATAAAAATTCGACAATGAGATGTGCGGATAGATGTCTTGATTGTATTTCAATAGGCCCAAAGAGACACATCGTGTTTGATTGACCAATTCATCGAGAGATTAATCGATCATTTTTCCCGAAAAGCCACTTGAGGTCACGATTCTTCGGTTCCTCCCGGTCGCTTGCATGTGGGTTGTAAGCGATGATCAATCGATTAGATGTCCCAATGAGTTGGGAAACTCGTTTGAAAACACTCTGATAGTGAGTACACCGAGCGCTTATGACTGAGTGACGGGCGTCGAAACGTGTGAAAAGGCCGTGCATCAACTTTACCACCGCCTTCGCATTATAAGTTTGGCCTTGTATAATCTTTCGGTTTCATATGCATGGTACCCGTACTCCTCCAACTCTAGTCGTATGTACTTTTTTTTAAAGCAAGAAGACTAGCATCCATATTAAGTAGCTTCATCGCCCATAATGACTTATTCTCAAGCGTGACTTATAAATGAAATGCTTTGCCATAAAAATTCGACAATGAGATGTGCGGATAGATGTCTTGATTGTATTTCAATAGGCCCAAAGAGACACATCGTGTTTGATTGACCAATTCATCGAGAGATGAATCGATCATTTTTCCGAGAAAGCCACTTGAGGTCACGATTCTTCGGTTCCTCTGGTCGCTTGCATGTGGGTTGTAAGCGATGATCAATCGATTAGATGTCCCAATGAGTTGGGAAACTCGTTTGAAAACACTCGATAGTGAGTACGCCGAGCGCTTATGACCGAGTGACGGGCGTCGAAACGTGTGAAAAGGCCGTGCATCAACTTTACCACCGCCTTCGCATTATAAGTTTGGCCTTGTATAATCTTTCGGTTTCATATGCATGGTACCCGTACTCCTCCAACTCTAGTCGTATGTACTTTTTTTTAAAAGCAAGAAGACTAGCATCCATATTAAGTAGCTTCATCGCCCATAGTGACTTATTCTCAAGCGTGACTTATAAATGAAATGCTTTGCCATAAAAATTCGACAATGAGATGTGCGGATAGATGTCTTGATTGTATTTCAATAGGCCCAAAGAGACACATCGTGTTTGATTGACCAATTCATCGAGAGATGAATCGATCATTTTTCCGAAAAGCCACTTGAGGTCACGATTCTTCGGTTCCTCACGGTCGCTTGCATGTGGGTTGTAAGCGATGATCAATCGATTAGATGTCCCAATGAGTTGGGAAACTCGTTTGAAAACACTCGATAGTGAGTACGCCGAGCGCTTATGACCGAGTGACGGGCGTCGAAACGTGTGAAAAGGCCGTGCATCAACTTTACCACCGCCTTCGCATTATAAGTTTGGCCTTGTATAATCTTTCGGTTTCATATGCATGGTACCCGTACTCCTCCAACTCTAGTAGTATGTACTTTTTTTTAAAGCAAGAAGACTAGCATCCATATTAAGTAGCTTCATCGCCCATAATGACTTATTCTCAAGCGTGACTTATAAATGAAATGCTTTGCCATAAAAATTCGACAATGAGATGTGCGGATAGACGTCTTGATTGTATTTCAATAGGCCCAAAGAGACACATCGTGTTTGATTGACCAATTCATCGAGAGATTAATCGATCATTTTTCCGAAAAAGCCACTTGAGGTCACGATTCTTCGGTTCCTCCCGGTCGCTTGCATGTGGGTTGTAAGCGATGATCAATCGATTAGATGTCCCAATGAGTTGGGAAACTCGTTTGAAAACACTCGATAGTGAGTACGCCGACCACTTATGACCGAGTGACGGGCGTCGAAACGTGTGAAAAGGCCGTGCATCAACTTTACCACCGCCTTCGCATTATAAGTTTGGTCTTGTATAATCTTTCGGTTTCATATGCATGGTACCCGTACTCCTCCAACTCTAGTAGTATGTACTTTTTTTTAAAGCAAGAAGACTAGCATCCATATTAAGTAGCTTCATCGCCCATAATGACTTATTCTCAAGCGTGACTTATAAATGAAATGCTTTGCCATAAAAATTCGACAATGAGATGTGCGGATAGACGTCTTGATTGTATTTCAATAGGCCCAAAGAGACACATCGTGTTTGATTGACCAATTCATCGAGAGATTAATCGATCATTTTTCCGAAGAAAGCCACTTGAGGTCACGATTCTTCGGTTCCTCCTGGTCGCTTGCATGTGGGTTGTAAGCGATGATCAATCGATTAGATGTCCCAATGAGTTGGGAAACTCATTTGAAAACACTCGATAGTGAGTACGCCGAGCGCTTATGACTGAGTGACGGGCGTCGAAACGTGTGAAAAGGCCGTGCATCAACTTTACCACCGCCTTCGCATTATAAGTTTGGCCTTGTATAATCTTTCGGTTTCATATGCATGGTACTCGTACTCCTCCAACTCTAGTAGTATGTACTTTTTTTAAAGCAAGAAGACTAGCATCCATATTAAGTAGCTTCATCGCCCATAATGACTTATTCTCAAGCGTGACTTATAAATGAAATGCTTTGCCATAAAAATTCGACAATGAGATGTGCGGATAGATGTCTTGATTGTATTTCAATAGGCCCAAAGAGACACATCGTGTTTGATTGACCAATTCATCGGAGATTAATCGATCATTTTTCCAGAAAGCCACTTGAGGTCACGATTCTTCAGTTCCTCCTGGTCGCTTGCATGTGGGTTGTAAGCGATGATCAATCGATTAGATGTCCCAATGAGTTGGGAAACTCGTTTGAAAACACTCTGATAGTGAGTACGCCGAGCGCTTATGATCGAGTGACGGGCGTCGAAACGTGTGAAAAGGCCGTGCATCAACTTTACCACCGCCTTCGCATTATAAGTTTGGCCTTGTATAATCTTTCGGTTTCATATGCATGGTACCCGTACTCCTCCAACTCTAGTCGTATGTACTTTTTTTATTTAAAGCAAGAAGACTAGCATCCATATTAAGTAGCTTCATCGCCCATAATGACTTATTCTCAAGCGTGACTTATAAATGAAATGCTTTGCCATAAAAATTCGACAATGAGATGTGCGGATAGATGTCTTGATTGTATTTCAATAGGCCCAAAGAGACACATCGTGTTTGATTGACCAATTCATCGAGAGATTAATCGATCATTTTTCCGAAAAAGCCACTTGAGGTCACGATTCTTCGGTTCCTCCCGGTCGCTTGCATGTGGGTTGTAAGCGATGATCAATCGATTAGATGTCCCAATGAGTTGGGAAACTCGTTTGAAAACACTCGATAGTGAGTACGCCGAGCGCTTATGACCGAGTGACGGGCGTCGAAACGTGTGAAAAGGCCGTGCATCAACTTTACCACCGCCTTCGCATTATAAGTTTGGCCTTGTATAATCTTTCGGTTTCATATGCATGGTACCTGTACTCCTCCAACTCTAGTCGTATGTACTTTTTTTTAAAGCAAGAAGACTAGCATCCATATTAAGTAGCTTCATCGCCCATAATGACTTATTCTCAAGCGTGACTTATAAATGAAATGCTTTGCCATAAAAATTCGACAATGAGATGTGCGGATAGATGTCTTGATTGTATTTCAATAGGCCCAAAGAGACACATCGTGTTTGATTGACCAATTCATCGAGAGATGAATCGATCATTTTTCCGAAAAGCCACTTGAGGTCACGATTCTTCGGTTCCTCTGGTCGCTTGCATGTGGGTTGTAAGCGATGATCAATCGATTAGATGTCCCAATGAGTTGGGAAACTCGTTTGAAAACACTCGATAGTGAGTACGCCGAGCGCTTATGACTGAGTGACGGGCGTCGAAACGTGTGAAAAGGCCGTGCATCAACTTTACCACCGCCTTCGCATTATAAGTTTGGCCTTGTATAATCTTTCGGTTTCATATGCATGGTACTCGTACTCCTCCAACTCTAGTCGTATGTACTTTTTTTAAAAGCAAGAAGACTAGCATCCATATTAAGTAGCTTCATCGCCCATAGTGACTTATTCTCAAGCGTGACTTATAAATGAAATGCTTTGCCATAAAAATTCGACAATGAGATGTGCGGATAGATGTCTTGATTGTATTTCAATAGGCCCAAAGAGACACATCGTGTTTGATTGACCAATTCATCAGAGATGAATCGATCATTTTTCCAGAAAGCCACTTGAGGTCACGATTCTTCAGTTCCTCCTGGTCGCTTGCATGTGGGTTGTAAGCGATGATCAATCGATTAGATGTCCCAATGAGTTGGGAAACTCGTTTGAAAACACTCTGATAGTGAGTACGCCGAGCGCTTATGACTGAGTGACGGGCGTCGAAACGTGTGAAAAGGCCGTGCATCAACTTTACCACCGCCTTCGCATTATAAGTTTGGCCTTGTATAATCTTTCGGTTTCATATGCATGGTACCTGTACTCCTCCAACTCTAGTAGTATTTACTTTTTTTTAAAGCAAGAAGACTAGCATCCATATTAAGTAGCTTCATCGCCCATAATGACTTATTCTCAAGCGTCACTTATAAATGAAATGCTTTGCCATAAAAATTCGACAATGAGATGTGTGGATAGACGTCTTGATTGCATTTCAATAGGCCCAAAGAGACACATCGTGTTTGATTGACCAATTCATCGAGAGATTAATCGATCATTTTTCCCGAAAAGCCACTTGAGGTCACGATTCTTCAGTTCCTCCTGGTCGCTTGCATGTGGGTTGTAAGCGATGATCAATCGATTAGATGTCCCAATGAGTTGGGAAACTTGTTTGAAAACACTCTAAAAGTGAGTACGTCGATCTCTTATGACTGAGTGATGGGCGTCGAAACGTGTGAAAAGGCATTGCATGAACTTTACAACCGCATTCGCATTATTAGCTTTTGCCTTGTATAATCTTTCGGTTTCATATGAATGGTACCTGTACTCCACCAACTCTAGTAGTATGTACTTTTTTTTAAAGCAAGAAGACTAGCATCCATATTAAGTAGCTTAATCGCCCATAATGACTTATTCTCAAGCGTGACTTATAAATGAAATGCTTTGCCATAAAAATTCGACAATGAGATGTGTGGATAGACGTCTTGATTGTATTTTAATAGGCCCAAAGAGACACATCGTGTTTGATTGACCAGTCCATCAGAGATTAATCGATCATTTTTTCAAAAATCCACGTGAGGTCACGATTCTTCAGTTCCTCCTGGTCGCTTGCATGTGGGTTGTAAGCGATGATCAATCGATTAGATGTCCCAATGAGTTGGGAAACTCGTTTGAAAACACTCTGATAGTGAGTACACCGAGCGCTTATGATCGAGTGACGGGCGTCGAAACGTGTGAAAAGGCCGTGCATCAACTTTACCACCGCCTTCGCATTATAAGTTTGGCCCTTGTATAATCTTTCGGTTTCATATGCATGGTACCCGTACTCCTCCAACTCTAGTCGTATGTACTTTTTTTAAAAGCAAGAAGACTAGCATCCATATTAAGTAGCTTCATCGCCCATAATGAGTTATTCTCAAGCGTGACTTATAAATGAAATGCTTTGCCATAAAAATTCGAGAATGAGATGTGCGGATAGATGTCTTGATTGTATTTCAATAGGCCCAAAGAGACACATCGTGTTTGATTGACCAATTCATCGAGAGATGAATCGATCATTTTTCCAAAAAGCCACTTGAGGTCACGATTCTTCGGTTCCTCCCGGTCGCTTGCATGTGGGTTGTAAGCGATGATCAATCGATTAGATGTCCCAATGAGTTGGGAAACTCGTTTGAAAACACTCCGATAGTGAGTACGCCGAGCGCTTATGACTGAGTGACGGGCGTCGAAACGTGTGAAAAGGCCGTGCATCAACTTTACCACCGCCTTCGCATTATAAGTTTGGCCTTGTATAATCTTTCGGTTTCATATGCATGGTACCTGTACTCCTCCAACTCTAGTAGTATTTACTTTTTTTTAAAGCAAGAAGACTAGCATCCATATTAAGTAGCTTCATCGCCCATAATGACTTATTCTCAAGCGTGACTTATAAATGAAATGCTTTGCCATAAAAATTCGACAAAGAGATGTGCGGATAGACGTCTTGATTGTATTTCAATAGGCCCAAAGAGACACATCGTGTTTGATTGACCAATTCATCAGAGATGAATCGATCATTTTTCCGAAAAAGCCACTTGAGGTCACGATTCTTCGGTTCCTCCCGGTCGCTTGCATGTGGGTTGTAAGCGATGATCAATCGATTAGATGTCCCAATGAGTTGGGAAACTCGTTTGAAAACACTCGATAGTGAGTACGCCGACCACTTATGATGAGTGACGGGCGTCGAAACGTGTGAAAAGGCCGTGCATCAACTTTACCACCGCCTTCGCATTATAAGTTTGGTCTTGTATAATCTTTCGGTTTCATATGCATGGTACTCGTACTCCTCCAACTCTAGTAGTATGTACTTTTTTTTAAAGCAAGAAGACTAGCATCCATATTAAGTAGCTTCATCGCCCATAATGAGTTATTCTCAAGCGTGACTTATAAATGAAATGCTTTGCCATAAAAATTCGACAATGAGATGTGCGGATAGACGTCTTGATTGGATTTCAATAGGCCCAAAGAGACACATCGTGTTGGATTGACCAATTCATCAGAGATTAATCGATCATTTTTCCGAAAAAGCCACTTGAGGTCACGATTCTTCGGTTCCTCTCGGTCGCTTGCATGTGGGTTGTAAGCGATGATCAATCGATTAGATGTCCCAATGAGTTGGGAAACTCGTTTGAAAACACTCTGATAGTGAGTACGCCGACCACTTATGACTGAGTGACGGGCGTCGAAACGTGTGAAAAGGCCGTGCATCAACTTTACCACCGCCTTCGCATTATAAGTTTGGTCTTGTATAATCTTTCGGTTTCATATGCATGGTACTGTACTCCTCCAACTCTAGTAGTATGTACTTTTTTTTAAAGCAAGAAGACTAGCATCCATATTAAGTAGCTTAATCGCCCATAATGACTTATTCTCAAGCGTGACTTATAAATGAAATGCTTTGCCATAAAAATTCGACAATGAGATGTGCGGATAGATGTCTTGATTGTATTTCAATAGGCCCAAAGAGACACATCGTGTTTGATTGACCAATTCATCAGAGATTAATCGATCATTTTTCCAGAAAGCCACTTGAGGTCACGATTCTTCAGTTCCTCCTGGTCGCTTGCATGTGGGTTGTAAGGGATGATCAATCGATTAGATGTCCAAATGAGTTGGGAAACTCGTTTGAAAACACTCTGATAGTGAGTACGCCGAGCGCTTATGAGCGAGTGACGGGCGTCGAAACGTGTGAAAAGGCCGTGCATCAACTTTACCACCGCCTTCGCATTATAAGTTTGGCCTTGTATAATCTTTCGGTTTCATATGCATGGTACTTTACTCCTCCAACTCTAGTCGTATGTACTTTTTTTTAAGCAAGAAGACTAGCATCCATATTAAGTAGCTTCATCGCCCATAATGACTTATTCTCAAGCGTGACTTATAAATGAAATGCTTTGCCATAAAAATTCGACAATGAGATGTGCGGATAGATGTCTTGATTGTATTTCAATAGGCCCAAAGAGACACATCGTGTTTGATTGACCAATTCATCAGAGATGAATCGATCATTTTTCCATAAAGCCACTTGAGGTCACGATTCTTCAGTTCCTCCTGGTCGCTTGCATGTGGGTTGTAAGCGATGATCAATCGATTAGATGTCCCAATGAGTTGGGAAACTCGTTTGAAAACACTCTGATAGTGAGTACACCGAGCGCTTATGACTGAGTGACGGGCGTCGAAACGTGTGAAAAGGCCGTGCATCAACTTTACCACCGCCTTCGCATTATAAGTTTGGCCTTGTATAATCTTTCGGTTTCATATGCATGGTACCCGTACTCCTCCAACTCTAGTCGTATGTACTTTTTTTAAAAGCAAGAAGACTAGCATCCATATTAAGTAGCTTCATCGCCCATAGTGACTTATTCTCAAGCGTGACTTATAAATGAAATGCTTTGCCATAAAAATTCGACAATGAGATGTGCGGATAGATGTCTTGATTGTATTTCAATAGGCCCAAAGAGACACATCGTGTTTGATTGACCAATTCATCGAGAGATGAATCGATCATTTTTCCGGAAAGCCACTTGAGGTCACGATTCTTCGGTTCCTCCCTGGTCGCTTGCATGTGGGTTGTATGCGATGATCAATCGATTAGATGTCCCAATGAGTTGGGAAACTCGTTTGAAAACACTCGATAGTGAGTACGCCGAGCGCTTATGATCGAGTGACGGGCGTCGAAACGTGTGAAAAGGCCGTGCATCAACTTTACCACCGCCTTCGCATTATAAGTTTGGCCTTGTATAATCTTTCGGTTTCATATGCATGGTACCCGTACTCCTCCAACTCTAGTCGTATGTACTTTTTTTTAAAGCAAGAAGACTAGCATCCATATTAAGTAGCTTCATCGCCCATAGTGACTTATTCTCAAGCGTGACTTATAAATGAAATGCTTTGCCATAAAAATTCGACAATGAGATGTGCGGATAGATGTCTTGATTGTATTTCAATAGGCCCAAAGAGACACATCGTGTTTGATTGACTAATTCATCAGAGATTAATCGATCATTTTTCCATAAAGCCACTTGAGGTCACGATTCTTCAGTTCCTCCTGGTCGCTTGCATGTGGGTTGTAAGCGATGATCAATCGATTAGATGTCCCAATGAGTTGGGAAACTCGTTTGAAAACACTCTGATAGTGCGTACGCCGACCACTTATGACTGAGTGACGGGCGTCGAAACGTGTGAAAAGGCCGTGCATCAACTTTACCACCGGCTTCGCATTATAAGTTTGGTCTTGTATAATCTTTCGGTTTCATATGCATGGTACTGTACTCCTCCAACTCTAGTAGTATGTACTTTTTTTTAAAGCAAGAAGACTAGCATCCATATTAAGTAGCTTCATCGCCCATAATGAGTTATTCTCAAGCGTGACTTATAAATGAAATGCTTTGCCATAAAAATTCGACAATGAGATGTGCGGATAGACGTCTTGATTGGATTTCAATAGGCCCAAAGAGACACATCGTGTTGGATTGACCAATTCATCAGAGATTAATCGATCATTTTTCCTGAAAGCCACTTGAGGTCACGATTCTTCAGTTCCTCCTGGTCGCTTGCATGTGGGTTGTAAGCGATGATCAATCGATTAGATGTCCCAATGAGTTGGGAAACTCGTTTGAAAACACTCTGATAGTGAGTACGCCGACCACTTATGACTGAGTGACGGGCGTCGAAACGTGTGAAAAGACCGTGCATCAACTTTACCACCGCCTTCGCATTATAAGTTTGGTCTTGTATAATCTTTCGGTTTCATATGCATGGTACCTGTACTCCTCCAACTCTAGTATTATGTACTTTTTTTTAAAGCAAGAAGACTAGCATCCATATTAAGTAGCTTAATCGCCCATAATGACTTATTCTCAAGCGTGACTTATAAATGAAATGCTTTGCCATAAAAATTCGACAATGAGATGTGCGGATAGATGTCTTGATTGTATTTCAATAGGCCCAAAGAGACACATCGTGTTTGATTGACCAATTCATCAGAGATTAATCGATCATTTTTCCGAAAGCCACTTGAGGTCACGATTCTTCAGTTCCTCCTGGTCGCTTGCATGTGGGTTGTAAGGGATGATCAATCGATTAGATGTCCAAATGAGTTGGGAAACTCGTTTGAAAACACTCTGATAGTGAGTACGCCGAGCGCTTATGACTGAGTGACGGGCGTCGAAACGTGTGAAAAGGCCGTGCATCAACTTTACCACCGCCTTCGCATTATAAGTTTGGCCTTGTATAATCTTTCGGTTTCATATGCATGGTACCTGTACTCCTCCAACTCTAGTCGTATGTACTTTTTTTTAAAGCAAGAAGACTAGCATCCATATTAAGTAGCTTCATCGCCCATAATGACTTATTCTCAAGCGTGACTTATAAATGAAATGCTTTGCCATAAAAATTCGACAATGAGATGTGCGGATAGATGTCTTGATTGTATTTCAATAGGCCCAAAGAGACACATCGTGTTTGATTGACCAATTCATCGAGAGATGAATCGATCATTTTTCCAGAAAGCCACTTGAGGTCACGATTCTTCGGTTCCTCTGGTCGCTTGCATGTGGGTTGTATGCGATGATCAATCGATTAGATGTCCCAATGAGTTGGGAAACTCGTTTGAAAACACTCTGATAGTGAGTACGCCGAGCGCTTATGACTGAGTGACGGGCGTCGAAACGTGTGAAAAGGCCGTGCATCAACTTTACCACCGCCTTCGCATTATAAGTTTGGCCTTGTATAATCTTTCGGTTTCATATGCATGGTACCCGTACTCCTCCAACTCTAGTCGTATGTACTTTTTTTAAAAGCAAGAAGACTAGCATCCATATTAAGTAGCTTCATCGCCCATAGTGACTTATTCTCAAGCGTGACTTATAAATGAAATGCTTTGCCATAAAAATTCGACAATGAGATGTGCGGATAGATGTCTTGATTGTATTTCAATAGGCCCAAAGAGACACATCGTGTTTGATTGACTAATTCATCGAGATTAATCGATCATTTTTCCATAAAGCCACTTGAGGTCACGATTCTTCGCTTCCTCCCGGTCGCTTGCATGTGGGTTGTAAGCGATGATCAATCGATTAGATGTCCCAATGAGTTGGGAAACTCGTTTGAAAACACTCTGATAGTGCGTACGCCGACCACTTATGACTGAGTGACGGGCGTCGAAACGTGTGAAAAGGCCGTGCATCAACTTTACCACCGGCTTCGCATTATAAGTTTGGTCTTGTATAATCTTTCGGTTTCATATGCATGGTACCTGTACTCCTCCAACTCTAGTAGTATGTACTTTTTTTTAAAGCAAGAAGACTAGCATCCATATTAAGTAGCTTCATCGCCCATAATGAGTTATTCTCAAGCGTGACTTATAAATGAAATGCTTTGCCATAAAAATTCGACAATGAGATGTGCGGATAGACGTCTTGATTGGATTTCAATAGGCCCAAAGAGACACATCGTGTTGGATTGACCAATTCATCAGAGATTAATCGATCATTTTTCCCGAAAAGCCACTTGAGGTCACGATTCTTCGGTTCCTCCCGGTCGCTTGCATGTGGGTTGTAAGCGATGATCAATCGATTAGATGTCCCAATGAGTTGGGAAACTCGTTTGAAAACACTCTGATAGTGAGTACGCCGACCACTTATGACTGAGTGACGGGCGTCGAAACGTGTGAAAAGACCGTGCATCAACTTTACCACCGCCTTCGCATTATAAGTTTGGTCTTGTATAATCTTTCGGTTTCATATGCATGGTACCTGTACTCCTCCAACTCTAGTATTATGTACTTTTTTTTAAAGCAAGAAGACTAGCATCCATATTAAGTAGCTTAATCGCCCATAATGACTTATTCTCAAGCGTGACTTATAAATGAAATGCTTTGCCATAAAAATTCGACAATGAGATGTGCGGATAGATGTCTTGATTGTATTTCAATAGGCCCAAAGAGACACATCGTGTTTGATTGACCAATTCATCGAGAGATTAATCGATCATTTTTCCGAAAAAGCCACTTGAGGTCACGATTCTTCGGTTCCTCCTGGTCGCTTGCATGTGGGTTGTAAGGGATGATCAATCGATTAGATGTCCAAATGAGTTGGGAAACTCGTTTGAAAACACTCTGATAGTGAGTACGCCGAGCGCTTATGACTGAGTGACGGGCGTCGAAACGTGTGAAAAGGCCGTGCATCAACTTTACCACCGCCTTCGCATTATAAGTTTGGCCTTGTATAATCTTTCGGTTTCATATGCATGGTACCTGTACTCCTCCAACTCTAGTCGTATGTACTTTTTTTTAAAGCAAGAAGACTAGCATCCATATTAAGTAGCTTCATCGCCCATAATGACTTATTCTCAAGCGTGACTTATAAATGAAATGCTTTGCCATAAAAATTCGACAATGAGATGTGCGGATAGATGTCTTGATTGTATTTCAATAGGCCCAAAGAGACACATCGTGTTTGATTGACCAATTCATCAGAGATGAATCGATCATTTTTCCATAAAGCCACTTGAGGTCACGATTCTTCAGTTCCTCCCGGTCGCTTGCATGTGGGTTGTAAGCGATGATCAATCGATTAGATGTCCCAATGAGTTGGGAAACTCGTTTGAAAACACTCGATAGTGAGTACACCGAGCGCTTATGACCGAGTGACGGGCGTCGAAACGTGTGAAAAGGCCGTGCATCAACTTTACCACCGCCTTCGCATTATAAGTTTGGCCTTGTATAATCTTTCGGTTTCATATGCATGGTACCCGTACTCCTCCAACTCTAGTCGTATGTACTTTTTTTAAAAGCAAGAAGACTAGCATCCATATTAAGTAGCTTCATCGCCCATAGTGACTTATTCTCAAGCGTGACTTATAAATGAAATGCTTTGCCATAAAAATTCGACAATGAGATGTGCGGATAGATGTCTTGATTGTATTTCAATAGGCCCAAAGAGACACATCGTGTTTGATTGACCAATTCATCGAGATGAATCGATCATTTTTCCGAGAAAGCCACTTGAGGTCACGATTCTTCGGTTCCTCCCCGGTCGCTTGCATGTGGGTTGTATGCGATGATCAATCGATTAGATGTCCCAATGAGTTGGGAAACTCGTTTGAAAACACTCTGATAGTGAGTACGCCGAGCGCTTATGACTGAGTGACGGGCGTCGAAACGTGTGAAAAGGCCGTGCATCAACTTTACCACCGCCTTCGCATTATAAGTTTGGCCTTGTATAATCTTTCGGTTTCATATGCATGGTACCCGTACTCCTCCAACTCTAGTCGTATGTACTTTTTTTAAAAGCAAGAAGACTAGCATCCATATTAAGTAGCTTCATCGCCCATAGTGACTTATTCTCAAGCGTGACTTATAAATGAAATGCTTTGCCATAAAAATTCGACAATGAGATGTGCGGATAGATGTCTTGATTGTATTTCAATAGGCCCAAAGAGAGACATCGTGTTTGATTGACCAATTCATCGAGATGAATCGATCATTTTTCCGGTAAAGCCACTTGAGGTCACGATTCTTCGGTTCCTCCCGGTCGCTTGCATGTGGGTTGTAAGCGATGATCAATCGATTAGATGTCCCAATGAGTTGGGAAACTCGTTTGAAAACACTCGATAGTGAGTACGCCGAGCGCTTATGACCGAGTGACGGGCGTCGAAACGTGTGAAAAGGCCGTGCATCAACTTTACCACCGCCTTCGCATTATAAGTTTGGCCTTGTATAATCTTTCGGTTTCATATGCATGGTACCTGTACTCCTCCAACTCTAGTAGTATTTACTTTTTTTTAAAGCAAGAAGACTAGCATCCATATTAAGTAGCTTCATCGCCCATAATGACTTATTCTCAAGCGTGACTTATAAATGAAATGCTTTGCCATAAAAATTCGACAAAGAGATGTGCGGATAGACGTCTTGATTGTATTTCAATAGGCCCAAATAGACACATCGTGTTTGATTGACCAATTCATCAGAGATGAATCGATCATTTTTCCAGAAAGCCACTTGAGGTCACGATTCTTCAGTTCCTCCTCGGTCACTTGCATGTGGGTTGTAAGCGATGATCAATCGATTAGATGTCCCAATGAGTTGGGAAACTCGTTTGAAAACACTCTGATAGTGAGTACGCCGACCACTTATGACTGAGTGACGGGCGTCGAAACGTGTGAAAAGGCCGTGCATCAACTTTACCACCGGCTTCGCATTATAAGTTTGGTCTTGTATAATCTTTCGGTTTCATATGCATGGTACCTGTACTCCTCCAACTCTAGTAGTATGTACTTTTTTTTAAAGCAAGAAGACTAGCATCCATATTAAGTAGCTTCATCGCCCATAATGAGTTATTCTCAAGCGTGACTTATAAATGAAATGCTTTGCCATAAAAATTCGACAATGAGATGTGCGGATAGACGTCTTGATTGGATTTCAATAGGCCCAAAGAGACACATCGTGTTGGATTGACCAATTCATCAGAGATTAATCGATCATTTTTCCCGAAAGCCACTTGAGGTCACGATTCTTCAGTTCCTCCTGGTCGCTTGCATGTGGGTTGTAAGCGATGATCAATCGATTAGATGTCCCAATGAGTTGGGAAACTCGTTTGAAAACACTCTGATAGTGAGTACGCCGACCACTTATGACTGAGTGACGGGCGTCGAAACGTGTGAAAAGACCGTGCATCAACTTTACCACCGCCTTCGCATTATAAGTTTGGTCTTGTATAATATTTCGGTTTCATATGCATGGTACCTGTACTCCTCCAACTCTAGTATTATGTACTTTTTTTTAAAGCAAGAAGACTAGCATCCATATTAAGTAGCTTAATCGCCCATAATGACTTATTCTCAAGCGTGACTTATAAATGAAATGCTTTGCCATAAAAATTCGACAATGAGATGTGCGGATAGATGTCTTGATTGTATTTCAATAGGCCCAAAGAGACACATCGTGTTTGATTGACCAATTCATCGAGATTAATCGATCATTTTTCCGTAAAGCCACTTGAGGTCACGATTCTTCGCTTCCTCCTGGTCGCTTGCATGTGGGTTGTAAGGGATGATCAATCGATTAGATGTCCAAATGAGTTGGGAAACTCGTTTGAAAACACTCTGATAGTGAGTACGCCGAGCGCTTATGACTGAGTGACGGGCGTCGAAACGTGTGAAAAGGCCGTGCATCAACTTTACCACCGCCTTCGCATTATAAGTTTGGCCTTGTATAATCTTTCGGTTTCATATGCATGGTACCTGTACTCCTCCAACTCTAGTCGTATGTACTTTTTTTTAAAGCAAGAAGACTAGCATCCATATTAAGTAGCTTCATCGCCCATAATGACTTATTCTCAAGCGTGACTTATAAATGAAATGCTTTGCCATAAAAATTCGACAATGAGATGTGCGGATAGATGTCTTGATTGTATTTCAATAGGCCCAAAGAGACACATCGTGTTTGATTGACCAATTCATCGAGATGAATCGATCATTTTTCCATAAAGCCACTTGAGGTCACGATTCTTCGCTTCCTCCCGGTCGCTTGCATGTGGGTTGTAAGCGATGATCAATCGATTAGATGTCCCAATGAGTTGGGAAACTCGTTTGAAAACACTCGATAGTGAGTACACCGAGCGCTTATGACCGAGTGACGGGCGTCGAAACGTGTGAAAAGGCCGTGCATCAACTTTACCACCGCCTTCGCATTATAAGTTTGGCCTTGTATAATCTTTCGGTTTCATATGCATGGTACCCGTACTCCTCCAACTCTAGTCGTATGTACTTTTTTTAAAAGCAAGAAGACTAGCATCCATATTAAGTAGCTTCATCGCCCATAGTGACTTATTCTCAAGCGTGACTTATAAATGAAATGCTTTGCCATAAAAATTCGACAATGAGATGTGCGGATAGATGTCTTGATTGTATTTCAATAGGCCCAAAGAGACACATCGTGTTTGATTGACCAATTCATCGAGATGAATCGATCATTTTTCCGGAAAGCCACTTGAGGTCACGATTCTTCAGTTCCTCCTGGTCGCTTGCATGTGGGTTGTATGCGATGATCAATCGATTAGATGTCCCAATGAGTTGGGAAACTCGTTTGAAAACACTCTGATAGTGAGTACGCCGAGCGCTTATGACTGAGTGACGGGCGTCGAAACGTGTGAAAAGGCCGTGCATCAACTTTACCACCGCCTTCGCATTATAAGTTTGGCCTTGTATAATCTTTCTGTTTCATATGCATGGTACCCGTACTCCTCCAACTCTAGTCGTATGTACTTTTTTTAAAAGCAAGAAGACTAGCATCCATATTAAGTAGCTTCATCGCCCATAGTGACTTATTCTCAAGCGTGACTTATAAATGAAATGCTTTGCCATAAAAATTCGACAATGAGATGTGCGGATAGATGTCTTGATTGTATTTCAATAGGCCCAAAGAGACACATCGTGTTTGATTGACCAATTCATCGAGAGATGAATCGATCATTTTTCCGAAAAGCCACTTGAGGTCACGATTCTTCGGTTCCTCCCGGTCGCTTGCATGTGGGTTGTATGCGATGATCAATCGATTAGATGTCCCAATGAGTTGGGAAACTCGTTTGAAAACACTCGATAGTGAGTACGCCGAGCGCTTATGGTGAGTGACGGGCGTCGAAACGTGTGAAAAGGCCGTGCATCAACTTTACCACCGCCTTCGCATTATAAGTTTGGCCTTGTATAATCTTTCAGTTTCATATGCATGGTACCCGTACTCCTCCAACTCTAGTCGTATGTACTTTTTTTAAAAGCAAGAAGACTAGCATCCATATTAAGTAGCTTCATCGCCCATAGTGACTTATTCTCAAGCGTGACTTATAAATGAAATGCTTTGCCATAAAAATTCGACAATGAGATGTGCGGATAGATGTCTTGATTGTATTTCAATAGGCCCAAAGAGAGACATCGTGTTTGATTGACCAATTCATCATAGATGAATCGATCATTTTTCCAGAAAGCCACTTGAGGTCACGATTCTTCGGTTCCTCCCGGTCGCTTGCATGTGGGTTGTAAGCGATGATCAATCGATTAGATGTCCCAATGAGTTGGGAAACTCGTTTGAAAACACTCGATAGTGAGTACGCCGAGCGCTTATGACCGAGTGACGGGCGTCGAAACGTGTGAAAAGGCCGTGCATCAACTTTACCACCGCCTTCGCATTATAAGTTTGGCCTTGTATAATCTTTCGGTTTCATATGCATGGTACCCGTACTCCTCCAACTCTAGTCGTATGTACTTTTTTTAAAAGCAAGAAGACTAGCATCCATATTAAGTAGCTTCATCGCCCATAGTGACTTATTCTCAAGCGTGACTTATAAATGAAATGCTTTGCCATAAAAATTCGACAATGAGATGTGCGGATAGATGTCTTGATTGTATTTCAATAGGCCCAAAGAGACACATCGTGTTTGATTGACCAATTCATCGGAGATGAATCGATCATTTTTCCGAAAAGCCACTTGAGGTCACGATTCTTCAGTTCCTCCTGGTCGCTTGCATGTGGGTTGTATGCGATGATCAATCGATTAGATGTCCCAATGAGTTGGGAAACTCGTTTGAAAACACTCTGATAGTGAGTACGCCGAGCGCTTATGGTCGAGTGACGGGCGTCGAAACGTGTGAAAAGGCCGTGCATCAACTTTACCACCGCCTTCGCATTATAAGTTTGGCTTTGTATAATCTTTCGTTTCATATGCATGGTACCCGTACTCCTCCAACTCTAGTCGTATGTACTTTTTTTAAAAGCAAGAAGACTAGCATCCATATTAAGTAGCTTCATCGCCCATAGTGACTTATTCTCAAGCGTGACTTATAAATGAAATGCTTTGCCATAAAAATTCGACAATGAGATGTGCGGATAGATGTCTTGATTGTATTTCAATAGGCCCAAAGAGAGACATCGTGTTTGATTGACCAATTCATCATAGATGAATCGATCATTTTTCCGAAAAGCCACTTGAGGTCACGATTCTTCGCTCCTCCCCGGTCGCTTGCATGTGGGTTGTATGCGATGATCAATCGATTAGATGTCCCAATGAGTTGGGAAACTCGTTTGAAAACACTCTGATAGTGAGTACGCCGAGCGCTTATGACTGAGTGACGGGCGTCGAAACGTGTGAAAAGGCCGTGCATCAACTTTACCACCGCCTTCGCATTATAAGTTTGGCCTTGTATAATCTTTCGGTTTCATATGCATGGTACCCGTACTCCTCCAACTCTAGTCGTATGTACTTTTTTTAAAAGCAAGAAGACTAGCATCCATATTAAGTAGCTTCATCGCCCATAGTGACTTATTCTCAAGCGTGACTTATAAATGAAATGCTTTGCCATAAAAATTCGACAATGAGATGTGCGGATAGATGTCTTGATTGTATTTCAATAGGCCCAAAGAGAGACATCGTGTTTGATTGACCAATTCATCGAGAGATGAATCGATCATTTTTCCAGAAAGCCACTTGAGGTCACGATTCTTCAGTTCCTCCTGGTCGGTTGCATGTGGGTTGTAAGCGATGATCAATCGATTAGATGTCCCAATGAGTTGGGAAACTCGTTTGAAAACACTCTGATAGTGAGTACGCCGAGCGCTTATGACTGAGTGACGGGCGTCGAAACGTGTGAAAAGGCCGTGCATCAACTTTACCACCGCCTTCGCATTATAAGTTTGGCCTTGTATAATCTTTCGGTTTCATATGCATGGTACCTGTACTCCTCCAACTCTAGTAGTATTTACTTTTTTTTTAAAGCAAGAAGACTAGCATCCATATTAAGTAGCTTCATCGCCCATAATGACTTATTCTCAAGCGTCACTTATAAATGAAATGCTTTGCCATAAAAATTCGACAATGAGATGTGTGGATAGACGTCTTGATTGCATTTCAATAGGCCCAAAGAGACACATCGTGTTTGATTGACCAATTCATCGAGATTAATCGATCATTTTTCCAGAAAGCCACTTGAGGTCACGATTCTTCAGTTCCTCCTGGTCGCTTGCATGTGGGTTGTAAGCGATGATCAATCGATTAGATGTCCCAATGAGTTGGGAAACTCGTTTGAAAACACTCTAAAAGTGAGTACGTCGATCTCTTATGACTGAGTGATGGGCGTCGAAACGTGTGAAAAGGCATTGCATGAACTTTACAACCGCATTCGCATTATTAGCTTTTGCCTTGTATAATCTTTCGGTTTCATATGCATGGTACCCGTACTCCTCCAACTCTAGTAGTATGTACTTTTTTTTAAAGCAAGAAGACTAGCATCCATATTAAGTAGCTTAATCGCCCATAATGACTTATTCTCAAGCGTGACTTATAAATGAAATGCTTTGCCATAAAAATTCGACAATGAGATGTGTGGATAGACGTCTTGATTGTATTTTAATAGGCCCAAAGAGACACATCGTGTTTGATTGACCGATTCATCGAGATGAATCGATCATTTTTCCAGAAAGCCACTTGAGGTCACGATTCTTCAGTTCCTCCTGGTCGCTTGCATGTGGGTTGTAAGCGATGATCAATCGATTAGATGTCCAAATGAGTTGGGAAACTCGTTTGAAAACACTCCGATAGTGAGTACGCCGAGCGCTTATGACTGAGTGACGGGCGTCGAAACGTGTGAAAAGGCCGTGCATCAACTTTACCACCGCCTTCGCATTATAAGTTTGGCCTTGTATAATCTTTCGGTTTCATATGCATGGTACCTGTACTCCTCCAACTCTAGTAGTATTTACTTTTTTTTAAAGCAAGAAGACTAGCATCCATATTAAGTAGGTTCATCGCCCATAATGACTTATTCTCAAGCGTCACTTATAAATGAAATGCTTTGCCATAAAAATTCGACAATGAGATGTGTGGATAGACGTCTTGATTGCATTTCAATAGGCCCAAAGAGACACATCGTGTTTGATTGACCAATTCATTAGAGATTAATCGATCATTTTTCCAGAAAGCCACTTGAGGTCACGATTCTTCAGTTCCTCCTGGTCGCTAGCATGTGGGTTGTAAGCGATGATCAATCGATTAGATGTCCCAATGAGTTGGGAAACTCGTTTGAAAACACTCTAAAAGTGAGTACGTCGATCTCTTATGATCGAGTGATGGGCGTCGAAACGAGTGAAAAGGCATTGCATGAACTTTACAACCGCATTCGCATTATTAGCTTTTGCCTTGTATAATCTTTCGGTTTCATATGAATGGTACTGTACTCCACCAACTCTAGTAGTATGTACTTTTTTTAAAAGCAAGAAGACTAGCATCCATATTAAGTAGCTTCATCGCCCATAATGACTTATTCTCAAGCGTGACTTATAAATGAAAAGCTTTGCCATAAAAATTCGACAATGAGATTTGTGGATAGACGTCTTGATTGTATTTTAATAGGCCCAAAGAGACACATCGTGTTTGATTGACCAGTCCATCAGAGATTAATCGATCATTTTTTCAAAAATCCACGTGAGGTCACGATTCTTCAGTTCCTCCTGGTCGCTTGCATGTGGGTTGTAAGCGATGATCAATCGATTAGATGTCCCAATGAGTTGGGAAACTCGTTTGAAAACACTCTGATAGTGAGTACGCCGACCACTTATGACTGAGTGACGGGCGTCGAAACGTGTGAAAAGGCCGTGCATCAACTTTACCACCGCCTTCGCATTATAAAGTTTGGCCTTGTATAATCTTTCGGTTTCATATGCATGGTACCTGTACTCCTCCAACTCTAGTAGTATGTACTTTTTTTTAAAGCAAGAAGACTAGCATCCATATTAAGTAGCTTCATCGCCCATAATGAGTTATTCTCAAGCGTGACTTATAAATGAAATGCTTTGCCATAAATATTCGACAATGAGATGTGCGGATAGACGTCTTGATTGTATTTCAATAGGCCCAAAGAGACACATCATGTTTGATTGACCAATTCATCAGAGATTAATCGATCATTTTTCCAGAAAGCCACTTGAGGAAACGATTCTTCAGTTCCTCCTGGTCGCTTGCATGTGGGTTGTAAGCGATGATCAATCGATTAGATGTCCCAATGAGTTGGGAAACTCGTTTGAAAACACTCTAAAAGTGAGTACGTCGATCTCTTATGACTGAGTGATGGGCGTCGAAACGTGTGAAAAGGCATTGCATGAACTTTACAACCGCCTTCGCATTATTAGCTTTTGCCTTGTATAATCTTTCGGTTTCATATGCATGGTACCTAAACTCCAGCAACTCTAGTAGTATGTACTTTTTTTTAAAGCAAGAAGACTAGCATCCATATTAAGTAGTTTCATCGCCCATAATGACTTATTCTCAAGCGTGACTTATAAATGAAAAGCTTTGCCATAAAATATTCGACAATGAGAAGTGCCGATAGACGTCTTAAAACGGATTTCGATAGGCCCAAAGTGAATCATCATTTTTTATTGACAAGTCCATAAGAGATTGATCGATCATTTTTTTATAAATCCACTTGAGGTAAGGATTCTTCAGTTCCTCCTGGTCGCTTGCATGGGGATGGTAAGTGATGATCAATCGATTAGATGTCCCAATGAAATGGGAAACTCGTTTGAAAACACTCTGAAAGTGAGTATGCCGACCGCTTATGACTGAGTGACGGGCGTCGAAACGTGTGAAAAGGCCTTGCATGAACTTTACCACCGCCTTCGCATTATTAGTTTTGGCCTTGTATATTCTTTCAGTTTCTTATGCATGGTACCTGTACTCCTCCAACTCTAGTAGTATGTACTTTCTTTTTAAAGCAACAAGACTAGCATCCATATTAAGTAGTTTCACCGCCCATAATGCCTTATTCTCAAGCATGACATATAAATGAAAAGCTTTGCCTTAAAGTATTCGACAATGAGAAGTGACGATAGACGTCTTGAACATATTTCGATAGGCCCAAAGCAACTCATCGTTTTTGATTGACAAGTCCATCAGAGATTGATCGATCATTTTTAACAAAATCCACTTGAGGTAATGATTTTTCAGTTCCTCCTGGTCGCTTGCATGTGGGTGGAAAGCGATGATCAATCGATTAGATGTCCCAATGAAATGCGAGACTCGTTTGAAAACACTCTGAAAGTGAGTACGCCGATCGCTTATGGCTGTATGACAGGCGTCGAAACGTGTGAAAAGGCATTGCATGAACTATACCACCGCCTTCTCATTATTAGCTTTCGCCTTGTATAATCTTTTGGTTTCTTGTGCATGGAGTCTGTACTCCTCCAACTATAGTAGTATGTACTTTCTTTCTAAAGCAACAAGACTGGCAACCATATTTAGTAGCTTCACGGCCCATAATTCCATATTCTCAAGCATCACATATAAATGAAAAGTTTTGCCATAAAATATTCGACAATGAGAAGTGCCGATAGACGTCTTAAAACAGATTTCGATAGGCCCAAAGTGACTCATCATTTTTTATTGACAAGTCCATAAGAGATTGATCGATCATTTTTTTATAAATCCACTTGAGGTAACGATTCTTCAGTTCCTCCTGGTCGCTTGCATGGGGGTGGTAAGTGATGATCAATCGATTAGATGTCCAATGAAATGGGAAACTCGTTTGAAAACACTCTGAAAGTGAGTACGCCGACCGCTTATGATCGAGTGACGGGCGTCGAAACGTGTGAAAAGGCCTTGCATGAACTTTACCACCGCCTTCGCATTATTAGCTTTTGCATTGTATAATCTTTCGGTTTCTTATGCATGGTACATGTACTCCTCCAATTCTAGTAGTATGTACTTTCTTTTTAAAGCAATAAGACTAGCATCCATATTAAGTAGTTTCACCGCCCATAATGCCTTATTCTCAAGCATGACATATAAATGAAAAGCTTTGCCTTAAAATATTCGACAATGAGAAGTGTCGATAGACGACTTGAACATATTTTGATAGGCCCAAAGCGACTCATCGTTTTTTATTGACAAGTCCATCACAGATTGATTGATCATTTTTAACAAAATCCACTTGAGGTAATGATTCTTCAGTTCCTCCTGGTCGCTTGCATGTGGGTGGAAAGCGATGATCAATCGATTTGATGTCCCAATGAAATGCGAGACTCGTTTGAAAACACTCGAAAGTGAGTACGCCGATCGCTTATGGCTGTATGACAGGCGTCGAAACGTGTGAAAAGGCATTGCATGAATTATACCACCGCCTTCACATTATTAGCTTTCGCCTTGTATAATGTTTCGGTTTCTTGTGCATGGAATCTGTACTCCTCCAACTATAGTAGTATGTACTTTCTTTCTAAAGCAACAAGACTGGCAACCATATTTAGTAGCTTCACGGCCCATAATTCCATATTCTCAAGCATCACATATAAATGAAAAGTTTTGCCATAAAATATTCGACAATGAGAAGTGCCGATAGACGTCTTAAAACGATTTCGATAGGCCCACGGTGACTCATCATTTTTTATTGACAAGTCCATAAGAGATTGATCGATCATTTTTTTATAAATCCACTTGAGGTAACGATTCTTCGGTTCCTCACAGGTCGCTTGCATGGGGGTAGTAAGTGATGATCAATCGATTAGATGTCCCAATGAAATGGGAAACTCGTTTGAAAACACTGCGAAAGTGAGTACGCCGACCGCTTATGACTGAGTGACGGGCGTCGAAACGTGTGAAAAGGCCTTGCATGAACTTTACCACCGCCTTCGCATTATTAGCTTTTGCATTGTATAATCTTTCGGTTTCTTATGCATGGTACATGTACTCCTCCAATTCTAGTAGTATGTACTTTCTTTTTAAAGAAATAAGACTAGCATCCATATTAAGTAGTTTCACCGCCCATAATGCCTTATTCTCAAGCATGACATATAAATGAAAAGCTTTGCCTTAAAATATTCGACAATGAGAAGTGCCGATAGACGTCTTGAACATATTTCGATAGGCCCAAAGCAACTCATCGTTTTTGATTGACAAGTCCATCAGAGATTGATAGATCATTTTTAACAAAATCCATTTGAGGTAATGATTCTTCAGTTCCTCACATGTCGCTTGCATGTGGGTGGAAAGTGATGATCAATCGATTAGATGTCCTAATGAAATGTGAGACTCGTTTGAAAGCACTCTGAAAGTGAGTACGCCGATCGCTTATGGCTGTATGACAGGCGTCGAAACGTGTGAAAAGGCATTGCATGAACTATACCACCGCCTTCTCATTATTAGCTTTCGCCTTGTATAATCTTTCGGTTTCTTGTGCATGGAATCTGTACTCCTCCAACTATAGTAGTATGTACTTTCTTTCTAAAGCAACAAGACTGGCATCCATATTTAGTAGCTTCACGGCCCATAATTCCATATTCTCAAGCATCACATATAAATGAAAAGTTTTGCCATAAAATATTCGACAATGAGAAGTGCCGATAGACGTCTTAAAACAGATTTTGATAGGCCCAAAGTGACTCATCATTTTTTATTGACAAGTCCATAAGAGATTGATCGATCATTTTTTTTATAAATCCACTTGAGGTCACGATTCTTCAGTTCCTCCTGGTCGCTTGCATGGGGGTGGTAAGTGATGATCAATCGATTAGATGTCCCAATGAAATGGGAAACTCGTTTGAAAACACTCTGAAAGTGAGTACGCCGACCGCTTATGATTGAGTGACGAGCGTCGAAACGTGTGAAAAGGCCTTGCATGAACTTTACCACCGCCTTCGCATTATTAGCTTTTGCCTTGTATAATCTTTCGGTTTCTTATGCATGGTACCTGTACTCCTCCAACTCTAGTAGTATGTACTTGCTTTTTAAAGCAATAAGACTAGCATCCATATTAAGTAGTTTCACCGCCCGTAATGCCTTATTCTCAAGCATGACATATAAATGAAAAGCTTTGCCTTAAAATATTCGACAATGAGAAGTGCCGATAGACGTCTTGAACATATTTCGATAGGCCCAAAGCAACTCATCGTTTTTGATTGACAAGTCTATCAGAGATTGATCGATCATTTTTAACAAAATCCACTTGAGGTAATGATTCTTCGGTTCCTCCCGGTCGCTTGCATGTGGGTGGAAAGCGATGATCAATCGATTAGATGTCCCAATGAAATGGGAGACTCGTTTGAAAACACTCGAAAGTGAGTACGCCGATCGCTTATGGCTGTGTGACAGGCGTCGAAACGTATGAAAAGGCATTGCATGAACTTTACCATCGCCTTTGCATTATTAGCTTTCGCCTTGTATAATCTTTCGGTTTCTTGTGCATGGAATCTGTACTCCTCCAACTATAGTAATAACTACTTTCCTTCTAAAGCAACAAGACTAGCATCCATATTTAGTAGCTTCACCGCCCATAATTCAATATTCTCAAGCATCACATATAAATGAAAAGCTTGCCATAAAATATTCGACAATGAGAAGTGCCGATAGACGTCTTAAAACGGATTTCGATAGGCCCAAAGTGACTCATTATTTTTTATTGACAAGTCCATAAGAGATTGATCGATCATTTTTTTATAAATCCACTTGAGGTAACGATTCTTCGGTTCCTCCCGGTCGCTTGCATGGGGGTGGTAAGTGATGATCAATCGATTAGATGTCCCAATGAAATGGGAAACTCGTTTGAAAACACTCGAAAGTGAGTACGCCGACCGCTTATGATCGAGTGACGGGCGTCGAAACGTGTGAAACGGCCTTGCATGAACTTTACCACCGCCTTCGCATTATTAGCTTTTGCATTGTATAATCTTTCGGTTTCTTATGCATGGTACATGTACTCCTCCAATTCTAGTAGTATGTACTTTCTTTTTAAAGCAATAAGACTAGCATCCATATTAAGTAGTTTCACCGCCCATAATGCCTTATTCTCAAGCATGACATATAAATGAAAAGCTTTGCCTTAAAATATTCGACAATGAGAAGTGCCGATAGACGTCTTGAACATATTTCGATAGGCCCAAAGCAACTCATCGTTTTTGATTGACAAGTCCATCAGAGATTGATCGATCATTTTTAACAAAATCCACTTGAGGTAATGATTCTTCAGTTCCTCCCGGTCGCTTGCATGTGGGTGGAAAGCGATGATCAATCGATTAGATGTCCCAATGAAATGTGAGACTCGTTTGAAAACACTCTGAAAGTGAGTACGCCGATCGCTTATGGCTGAGTGACGGGCGTCGAAATGTGTGAAAAGGCATTGCATGAACTTTACCACCGCCTTTGCATTATTAGCTTTCGCCTTGTATAATCTTTCGGTTTCTTGTGCATGGAATCTGTACTCCTCCAACTATAGTAATAAGTACTTTCCTTCTAAAGCAACAAGACTAGCATCCATATTTAGTAGCTTCACCGCCCATAATTCAATATTCTCAAGCATCACATATAAATGAAAAGCTTTGCCATAAAATATTCGACAATGAGAAGTGTCGATAGACGTCTTAAAACGGATTTCGATAGGCCCAAAGTGACTCATTATTTTTTATTGACAAGTCCATAAGAGATTGATCGATCATTTTTTTATAAATCCACTTGAGGTAACGATTCTTCAGTTCCTCCTGGTCGCTTGCATGGGGGTGGTAAGTGATGATCAATCGATTAGATGTCCCAATGAAATGGGAAACTCGTTTGAAAACACTCTGAAAGTGAGTACGCCGACCTCTTATGACTGAGTGACGGGCGTCGAAACGTGTGAAAAGGCATTGCATGAACTTTACCACCGCCTTTGCATTATTAGCTTTCGCCTTGTATAATCTTTCGGTTTCTTGTGTATGGAATCTGTACTCCTCCAACTATAGTAATAAGTATTTTCCTTCTAAAGCAACAAGACTAGCATCCATATTTAGTAGCTTCACCGCCCATAATTCAATATTCTCAAGCATCACATATAAATGAAAAGCTTTGCCATAAAATATTCGACAATGAGAAATGCCGATAGACGTCTTAAAACGGATTTCGATAGGCCCAAAGTGACTCATTATTTTTTATTGACAAGTCCATAAGAGATTGATCGATCATTTTTTTATAAATCCACTTGAGGTAACGATTCTTCTCGTTCCTCTCGGTCGCTTGCATGGGGGTGGTAAGTGAGGATCAATCGATTAGATGTCCCAATGAAATGGGAAACTCGTTTGAAAACACTCTGAAAGTGATTACGCCGACCGCTTATGACTGAGTGACGGGCGTCGAAACGTGTGAAAAGGCATTGCATGAACTTTACCACCGCCTTTGCATTATTAGCTTTCGCCATGTATAATCTTTCGGTTTCTTGTGCATGGAATCTGAACTCCTCCAACTATAGTAATAAGTACTTTCCTTCTAAAGCAACAAGACTAGCATCCATATTTAGTAGCTTCACCGCCCATAATTCAATATTCTCAAGCATCACATATAAATGAAAAGCTTTGCCATAAAATATTCGACAATGAGAAGTGCCGATAGACGTCTTAAAACGGATTTCGATAGGCCCAAAGTGACTCATTATTTTTTATTGACAAGTCCATAAGAGATTGATCGATCATTTTTTTATAAATCCACTTGAGGTAACGATTCTTCATTTCCTCCTGGTCGCTTGCATGGGGGTGGTAAGTGATGATCAATCGATTAGATGTCCCAATGAAATGGGAAACTCGTTTGAAAACACTCTGAAAGTGAGTACGCCGACCGCTTATGACTGAGTGACGGGCGTCAAAACGTGTGAAACGGCCTTGCATGAACTTTACCACCGCCTTCGCATTATTAGCTTTTGCATTGTATAATCTTTCGGTTTCTTATGCATGGTACATGTACTCCTCCAATTCAAGTAGTATGTACTTTCTTTTTAAAGCAATAAGACTAGCATCCATATTAAGTAGTTTCACCGCCCATAATGCCTTATTCTCAAGCATCACATATAAATGAAAAGCTTTGCCATAAAATATTCGACAATGAGAAGTGCGATAGACGTCTTAAAACGGATTTCGATAGGCCCAAAGTGACTCATTATTTTTTATTGACAAGTCCATAAGAGATTGATCGATCATTTTTTTATAAATCCACTTGAGGTAACGATTCTTCGGTTCCTCTCGGTCGCTTGCATGTGGGTGGAAAGCGATGATCAATCGATTAGATGTCCCAATGAAATGGGAGACTCGTTTGAAAACACTATGAAAGTGAGTACGCCGATCGCTTATGGCTGTGTGACGGGCGTCGAAACGTATGAAAAGGCATTGCATGAACTTTACCACCGCCTTTGCATTATTAGCTTTCGCCTTGTATAATCTTTCGGTTTCTTGTGCATGGAATCCGTACTCCTCCAACTATAGTAATAAGTACTTTCCTTCTAAAGCAACAAGACTAGCATCCATATTTAGTAGCTTCACCGCCCATAATTCAATATTCTCAAGCATCACATATAAATGAAAAGCTTTGCCATAAAATATTCGACAATGAGAAGTGCCGATAGACGTCTTAAAACGGATTTCAATAGGCCCAAAGTGACTCATCATTTTTTATTGACAAGTCCATAAGAGATTGATCGATCATTTTTTTATAAATCCACTTGAGGTCACGATTCTTCAGTTCCTCCTGGTCGCTTGTATGTGGGTGGTAAGCGATGATCAATCGATTAGATGTCCCAATGAAATGGGAAACTCGTTTGAAAACACTCTGAAAGTGAGTACGCCGACCGCTTATGATCGAGTGACGGGCGTCGAAACGTGTGAAAAGGCCTTGCATGAACTTTACCACCGCCTTCTCATTATTAGATTTCGCCTTGTATAATCTTTCGGTTTCTTGTGCATGGAATCTGCGTACTCCTCCAACTATAGTAGTATGTACTTTCTTTCTAAAGCAACAAGATCGGCATCCATATTTAGTAGTTCACGGCCCATAATTCCATATTCTCAAGCATCACATATAAATGAAAAGCTTTGCCATAAAATAATCGACAATGAGAAGTGTCGATAGACGTCTTAAAACGGATTTCGATAGGCCCAAAGTGACTCATTATTTTTTTATTGACAAGTCCATAAGAGATTGATCGATTATTTTTTTATAAATCCACTTGAGGTAACGATTCTTCGGTTCCTCTCGGTCGCTTGTATGTGGGTGGTAAGCGATGATCAATCGATTAGATGTCCCAATGAAATGGGAAACTCGTTTGAAAACACTGCGAAAGTGAGTACGCCGACCGCTTATGCACGAGTGACGGGCGTCGAAACGTGTGAAAAGGCCTTGCATGAACTTTACCACCGCCTTCTCATTATTAGATTTCGCCTTGTATAATCTTTCGGTTTCTTGTGCATGGAATGCGTACTCCTCCAACTATAGTAGTATGTACTTTCTTTCTAAAGCAACAAGACTGGCATCCATATTTAGTAGTTCACGGCCCATAATTCCATATTCTCAAGCATCACATATAAATGAAAAGCTTTGCCATAAAATATTCGACAATGAGAAGTGCCGATAGACGTCTTAAAACGGATTTCGATAGGCCCAAAGTGACTCATTATTTTTTTATTGACAAGTCCATAAGAGATTGATCAATCATTTTTTTATAAATCCACTTGAGGTAACGATTCTTCAGTTCCTCCTGGTCGCTTGCATGGGGGTGGTAAGTGATGATCAATCGATTAGATGTCCCAATGAAATGGGAAACTCGTTTGAAAACACTGCGAAAGTGATTACGCCAACCGCTTATGATCGAGTGAGGGCGTCGAAACGTGTGAAAAGGCATTGCATGAACTTTACCACCGCCTTTGCATTATTAGCTTTCGCCTTGTATAATCTTTCGGTTTCTTATGCATGGAATCGTACTCCTCTAACTATAGTAATAAGTACTTTCCTTCTAAAGCAACAAGACTAGCATCCATATTTAGTAGCTTCACCGCCCATAATTCAATATTCTCATGCATCACATATAAATGAAAAGCTTTGCCATAAAATATTCGACAATGAGAAGTGCCGATAGACGTCTTAAAACGGATTTCGATAGGCCTAAATTGACTCATTATTTTTTATTGACAAGTCCATAAGAGATTGATCGATCATTTTTTTATAAATCCACTTGAGGTAACGATTCTTCAGTTCCTCTTGGTCGCTTGCATGGGGGTGGTAAGTGATGATCAATCGATTAGATGTCCCAATGAAATGGGAAACTCGTTTGAAAACACTGCGAAAGTGAGTACGCCGACCGCTTATGGTGAGTGACGGGCGTCAAAACGTGTGAAATGGCCTTGCATGAACTTTACCACCGCCTTCGCATTATTAGCTTTTGCATTGTATAATCTTTCGGATTCTTATGCATGGTACATGTACTCCTCCAATTCTAGTAGTATGTACTTTCTTTTTAAAGCAATAAGACTAGCATCCATATTAAGTAGTTTCACCGCCCATAATGCCTTATTCTCAAGCATGACATATAAATGAAAAGCTTTGCCTTAAAATATTCGACAATGACAAGTGCCGATAGACGTCTTGAACATATTTCGATAGGCCCAAAGCAACTCATCGTTTTTGATTGACAAGTCCATCAGAGATTGATCGATCATTTTTAACAAAATCCACTTGAGGTAATGATTCTTCAGTTCCTCCTGGTCGCTTGCATGTGGGTGGAAAGCGATGATCAATCGATTAGATGTCCCAATGAAATGGGAGACTCGTTTGAAAACACTCGGAAAGTGAGTACGCCGATCGCTTATGGGCGTGTGACGAGGCATCGAAACGTGTGAAAAGGTATTGCATGAACTTTACCACCGCCTTTGCATTATTACCTATCGCCTTGTATAATCTTTCGGTTTCTTGTGCATGGAATACGTACTCCTCCAACCATAGTAGTATGTACTTTCTTTCTAAAGAAACAAGACTGGCATCCATATTTAGTAGTTCACGGCCCATAATTCCATATTCTCAAGCATCACATATAAATGAAAACTTTTGCCATAAAATATTCGACAATGAGAAGTGTCGATAGACGTCTTAAACGGATTTCGATAGGCCCAAAGTGACTCATCATTTTTTATTGACAAGTCCATAAGAGATTGATCTATCATTTTTTTATAAATCCACTTGCGGTAACGATTCTTCAGTTCCTCCTGGTCGCTTGCATGGGGGTGGTAAGCGATGATCAATCGATTAGATGTCCCAATGAAATGGGAAACTCGTTTGAAAACACTCCGAAAGTGAGTACGCCGACCTCTTATGACCGAGTGACGGGCGTCGAAACGTGTGAAAAGGCATTGCATGAACTTTACCACCGCCTTTGCATTATTAGCTTTCGCCTTGTATAATCTTTCGGTTTCTTGTGCATGGAATCCGTACTCCTCCAACTATAGTAATAAGTACTTTCCTTCTAAAGCAACAAGACTAGCATCCATATTTAGTAGCTTCACCGCCCATAATTCAATATTCTCAAGCATCACATATAAATGAAAAGCTTTGCCATAAAATATTTCGACAATGAGAAGTGCGGATAGACGTCTTAAAACGGATTTCGATAGGCCCAAAGTGACTCATTATTTTTTATTGACAAGTCCATAAGAGATTGATCGATCATTTTTTTATAAATCCACTTGAGGTAACGATTCTTCGGTTCCTCCCAGGTCGCTTGCATGGGGGTGGTAAGTGATGATCAATCGATTAGATGTCCCAATGAAATGGGAAACTCGTTTGAAAACACTCTGAAAGTGAGTACACCGACCGCTTATGACTGAGTGACGGGCGTCAAAACGTGTGAAACGGACTTGCATGAACTTTACCACCGCCTTCGCATTATTAGATTTTGCATTGTATAATCTTTCGGTTTCTTATGCATGGTACATGTACTCCTCCAATTCTAGTAGTATGTACTTTCTTTTTAAAGCAATAAGACTAGCATCCATATTAAGTAGTTTCACCGCCCATAATGCCTTATTCTCAAGCATGACATATAAATGAAAAGGTTTGCCTTGAAATATTCGACAATAAGAAGTGCCGATAGACGTCTTGAACATATTTCGATAGGCCCAAAGCGACTCATCGTTTTTGATTGACAAGTCCATCAGAGATTGATCAATCATTTTTAACAAAATCCACTTGAGGTAATGATTCTTCGGTTCCTCCCGGTCGCTTGCATGTGGGTGGAAAGCGATGATCAATCGATTAGATGTCCCAATGAAATGTGAGACTCGTTTGAAAACACTCGAAAGTGAGTACGCCGATCGCTTATGGGTGAGTGACGGGCGTCGAAATGTGTGAAAAGGCATTGCATGAACTTTACCACCGCCTTTGCATTATTAGCTTTCGCCTTGTATAATCTTTCGGTTTCTTGTGCATGGAATCCGTACTCCTCCAACTATAGTAATAAGTACTTTCCTTCTAAAGCAACAAGACTAGCATCCATATTTAGTAGCTTCACCGCCCATAATTCAATATTCTCAAGCATCACATATAAATGAAAAGCTTTGCCATAAAATATTCGACAATGAGAAGTGCCGATAGACGTCTTAAAACGGATTTCGATAGGCCCAAAGTGACTCATCATTTTTGATTGACAAGTCCATAAGAGATTGATCGATCATTTTTTTATAAATCCACTTGAGGTAACGATTCTTCAGTTCCTCCTGGTCGCTTGCATGGGGGTGGTAAGCGATGATCAATCTATTAGATGTCCCAATGAAATGGGAAACTCGTTTGAAAACACTCGAAAGTGAGTACGCCGACCGCTTATGACTGAGTTACGGGCGTCGAAACGTGTGAAAAGGCATTGCATGAACTTTACCACCGCCTTCGCATTATTAGGTTTTGCCTTGTATAATCTTTCGGTTTCTTATGCATGGTACATGTACTCCTCCAACTCTAGTAGTATGTACTTTCTTTTTAAAGCAATAAGACTAGCATCCATATTAAGTAGTTTCACCGCCCATAATGCCTTATTCTCAAGCATGACATATAAATGAAAAGGTTTGCCTTGAAATATTCGACAATAAGAAGTGCCGATAGACGTCTTGAACATATTTCGATAGGCCCAAAGCGACTCATCGTTTTTGATTGACAAGTCCATCAGAGATTGATCAATCATTTTTAACAAAATCCACTTGAGGTAATGATTCTTCAGTTCCTCCTGGTCGCTTGCATGTGGGTGGAAAGCGATGATCAATCGATTAGATGTCCCAATGAAATGTGAGACTCGTTTGAAAACACTCGAAAGTGAGTACGCCGATCGCTTATGGCTGTATGACAGGCGTCGAAACGTGTGAAAAGGCATTGCATGAACTATACCACCGCCTTCTCATTATTAGATTTCGCCTTGTATAATCTTTCGGCTTCTTGTGCATGGAATCTGTACTCCTCCAACTATAGTAGTATGTACTTTCTTTCTAAAGCAACAAGACTGGCATCCATATTTAGTAGCTTCACGGCCCATAATTCCATATTCTCAAGCATCACATATAAATGAAAAGCTTTGCCATAAAATATTCGACAATGAAAAGTGCCGATAGACGTCTTAAAATGGATTTCGATAAGCCCAAAGTGACTCATCATTTTTATTGACAAGTCCATAAGAGATTGTTCGATCATTTTTTTATAAATCCACTTGAGGTAACGATTCTTCAGTTCCTCCTAGTCGCTTGCATGGGGGTGGTAAGTGATGATCAATCGATTAGATGTCCCAATGAAATGGGAAACTCATTTGAAAACACTCTGAAAGTGAGTACGCCGACCGCTTATGACTGAGTGACGGGCGTCGAAACGTGTGAAACGGCCTTGCATGAACTTTACCACCGCCTTCGCATTATTAGCTTTTGCATTGTATAATCTTTCGGTTTCTTATGCATGGTACATGTACTCCTCCAATTCTAGTAGTATGTACTTTCTTTTTAAAGCAATAAGACTAGCATCCATATTAAGTAGTTTCACCGCCCATAATGCCTTATTCTCAAGCATGACATATAAATGAAAAGCTTTGCCTTAAAATATTCGACAATGAGAAGTGCCGATAGACGTCTTGAACATATTTCGATAGGCCCAAAGCAACTCATCGTTTTTGATTGACAAGTCCATCAGAGATTGATCGATCATTTTTAACAAAATCCACTTGAGGTAATGATTCTTCGGTTCCTCCCGGTCGCTTGCATGTGGGTGGAAAGCGATGATCAATCGATTAGATGTCCCAATGAAATGTGAGACTCGTTTGAAAACACTCGAAAGTGAGTACGCCGATCGCTTATGGCCGTGTGACGGGCGTCGAAACGTGTGAAAAGGCATTGCATGAACTTTACCACCGCCTTTGCATTATTAGCTTTCGCCTTGTATAATCTTTCGGTTTCTTGTGCATGGAATCTGTACTCCTCCAACCATAGTAGTATGTACTTTCTTTCTAAAGCAACAAGACTGGCATCCATATTTAGTAGCTTCACCGCCCATAATTCCATATTCTCAAGCATCACATATAAATGAAAAGTTTTGCCATAAAATATTCGACAATGAGAAGTGTCGATAGACGTCTTAAACGGATTTCGATAGGCCCAAAGTGACTCATCATTTTTGATTGACAAGTCCATAAGAGATTGATCGATCATTTTTTTATAAATCCACTTGAGGTAACGATTCTTCAGTTCCTCCTGGTCGCTTGCATGGGGGTGGTAAGTGATGATCAATCGATTAGATGTCCCAATGAAATGGGAAACTCATTTGAAAACACTGCGAAAGTGAGTACGCCGACCGCTTATGACTGAGTGACGGGCGTCGAAACGTGTGAAACGGCCTTGCATGAACTTTACCACCGCCTTCGCATTATTAGCTTTTGCATTGTATAATCTTTCGGTTTCTTATGCATGGTACATGTACTCCTCCAATTCTAGTAGTATGTACTTTCTTTTTAAAGCAATAAGACTAGCATCCATATTAAGTAGTTTCACCGCCCATAATGCCTTATTCTCAAGCATGACATATAAATGAAAAGCTTTGCCTTAAAATATTCGACAATGAGAAGTGCCGATAGACGTCTTGAACATATTTCGATAGGCCCAAAGCAACTCATCGTTTTTGATTGACAAGTCCATCAGAGATTGATCGATCATTTTTAACAAAATCCACTTGAGGTAATGATTCTTCGGTTCCTCCCGGTCGCTTGCATGTGGGTGGAAAGCGATGATCAATCGATTAGATGTCCCAATGAAATGTGAGACTCGTTTGAAAACACTGCGAAAGTGAGTACGCCGATCGCTTATGGCTGTGTGACGGGCGTCGAAACGTGTGAAAAGGCATTGCATGAACTTTACCACCGCCTTTGCATTATTAGCTTTCGCCTTGTATAATCTTTCGGTTTCTTGTGCATGGAATCGTACTCCTCCAACCATAGTAGTATGTACTTTCTTTCTAAAGCAACAAGACGGCATCCATATTTAGTAGCTTCACCGCCCATAATTCCATATTCTCAAGCATCACATATAAATGAAAAGTTTTGCCATAAAATATTCGACAATGAGAAGTGTCGATAGACGTCTTAAACGGATTTCGATAGGCCCAAAGTGACTCATCATTTTTGATTGACAAGTCCATAAGAGATTGATCGATCATTTTTTTATAAATCCACTTGAGGTAACGATTCTTCGAGTTCCTCCCCGGTCGCTTGCATGGGGGTGGTAAGCGATGATCAATCGATTAGATGTCCCAATGAAATGGGAAACTCGTTTGAAAACACTCGAAAGTGATTACGCCGACCGCTTATGACCGAGTTACGGGCGTCGAAACGTGTGAAAAGGCATTGCATGAACTTTACCACCGCCTTCGCATTATTAGCTTTTGCCTTGTATAATCTTTCGGTTTCTTATGCATGGTACATGTACTACTCCAACTCTAGTAGTATGAACTTTCTTTTTAAAGCAATAAGACTAGCATCCATATTAAGTAGTTTCACCGCCCATAATGCCTTATTCTCAAGCATGACATATAAATGAAAAGCTTTGCCTTGAAATATTCGACAATAAGAAGTGCCGATAGACGTCTTGAACATATTTCGATAGGCCCAAAGCGACTCATCGTTTTTGATTGACAAGTCCATCGAGAGATTGATCGATCATTTTTAACAAAATCCACTTGAGGTAACGATTCTTCGGTTCCTCCCCGGTCGCTTGCATGGGGGTGGTAAGCGATGATCAATCGATTAGATGTCCCAATGAAATGGGAAACTCATTTGAAAACACTCGAAAGTTAGTACGTCGCCCGCTTATGACCGAGTGATGGGCGTCGAAACGTGTGAAAAGGCATTGCATGAACTTTACCACCGCCTTCGCGGTATTAGCTTTTGCCTCGTATAATCTTTTGGTTTCTTATGCATGGTACATGTACTCCTCCAACTCTAGTAGTATGTACTTTCTATTTAAAGCAATAAGACTAGCATCCATATTAAGTAGTTTCACCGCCCATAATGCCTTATTCTCAAGCATGACATATAAATGAAAAGCTTTGCCTTGAAATATTCGACAATAAGAAGTGTCGATAGACGTCTTGAACATATTTCGATAGGCCCAAAGCGACTCATCGTTCTTGATTGACAAGTCCATCAGAGATTGATCGATCATTTTTAACAAAATCCACTTGCGGTAATGATTCTTCAGTTCCTCCTGGTCGCTTGGATGTGGGTGGAAAGTTATGATCAATCGATTAGATGTCCCAATGAAATGGGAAACTCATTTGAAAACACTCTGAAAGTTAGTACGTCGCCCGCTTATGACTGAGTGATGGGCGTCGAAACGTGTGAAAAGGCCTTGCATGAACTTTACCACCGCCTTCGCGGTATTAGCTTTTGCCTCGTATAATCTTTTGGTTTCTTATGCATGGTACATGTACTCCTCCAACTCTAGTAGTATGTACTTTCTATTTAAAGCAATAAGACTAGCATCCATATTAAGTAGTTTCACCGCCCATAATGCCTTATTCTCAAGCATGACATATAAATGAAAAGCTTTGCCTTAAAATATTCGACAATGAGAAGTGCCGATAGACGACTTGAACATATTTCGATAGGCCCAAAGCGACTCATCGTTTTTGATTGACAAGTCCATCAGAGATTGATCGATAATTTTTAACAAAATCCACTTGAGGTAATGATTCTTTAGTTCCTCCTGGTCGCTTGCATGTGGGTGGAAAGCGATGATCAATCGATTAGATGTCCCAATGAAATGGGAGACTCATTTGAAAACACTGCGAAAGTGAGTACGCCGATCGCTTATGGGCGTGTGACGGGCGTCGAAACGTGTGAAAAGGCATTGCATGAACTTTACCACTGCCTTCGCATTATTAGCGTTCGCCTTGTATAATCTTTCGGTTTCTTGTGCATGGAATCTGTACTCCTCCAACTATAGTAGTATGTAGTTTCTTTCTAAAGCAACAAGATCGGCATCCATATTTAGTAGCTTCACCGCCCATAATTCCATATTCTCAACCATCACTTATAAATGAAAAGTTTTGCCATAAAATATTCAACAATGAGCAGTGCCGATAGACGTCTTAAACGGATTTTGATAGGCCCTAAGTGACTCATCATTTTTTATTGAAAAGTCCATAAGAGATTATTCGATCATTTTTTTATAAATCCACTTGAGGTAACGATTCTTCGGTTCCTCACAGTCAATTGCATGGGGGTGGTTAGCGATGATCAATCGATTAGATGTCCCAATGAAATGGGAAACACATTTGAAAACACTTTGAAAGTGAGTACGCCAACCGCTTATGACTGAGTGACGGGCGTCGAAACGTGTGAAAAGGCCTTGCATGAACTTTACCACCGCCTTCGCGGTATTAGCTTTTGCCTCGTATAATCTTTTGGTTTCTTATGCATGGTACATGTACTCCTCCAACTCTAGTAGTGTGTACTTTCTATTTAAAGCAATAAGACTAGCATCCATATTAAGTAGTTTCACCGCCCATAATGCCTTATTCTCAAGCATGACATATAAATGAAAAGCTTTGCCTTAAAATATTCGACAATGAGAAGTGCCGATAGACGACTTGAACATATTTCGATAGGCCCAAAGCGACTCATCGTTTTTGATTGACAAGTCCATCGAGAGATTGATCGATAATTTTTAACAAAATCCGGTTGAGGTAATGATTCTTTAGTTCCTCCCGGTCGCTTGCATGTGGGTGGAAAGCGATGATCAATCGATTAGATGTCCCAATGAAATGGGAGACTCATTTGAAAACACTGCGAAAGTGAGTACGCCGATCGCTTATGGCCGTGTGACGGGCGTCGAAACGTGTGAAAAGGCATTGCATGAACTTTACCACCGCCTTCGCATTATTAGCGTTCGCCTTGTATAATCTTTCGGTTTCTTGTGCATGGAATCTCGTACTCCTCCAACTATAGTAGTATGTAGTTTCTTTCTAAAGCAACAAGACTGGCATCCATATTTAGTAGCTTCACCGCCCATAATTCCATATTCTCAACCATCACTTATAAATGAAAAGTTTTGCCATAAAATATTCGACAATGAGCAGTGCCGATAGACGTCTTAAACGGATTTTGATAGGCCCTAAGTGACTCATCATTTTTTATTGAAAAGTCCATAAGAGATTATTCGATCATTTTTTTATAAATCCACTTGAGGTAACGATTCTTCAGTTCCTCCTGGTCAATTGCATGGGGGTGGTAAGCGATGATCAATCGATTAGATGTCCCAATGAAATGGGAAACTCGTTTGAAAACACTTTGAAAGTGAGTACGCCGACCGCTTATGACTGAGTGACGGGCGTCGAAACGTGTGAAAAGGCATTGCATCTTTACCACCGCCTTCGCATTATTAGCTTTCGCCTTGTATAATCGTACGGTTTCTTATGCATGGAATCGTACTCCTCCAACTATAGTAGTATGTAGTTTCTTTCTAAAGCAACAAGACTAGCATCCATATTTAGAAGCTTCACCGCCCATAATTCCATATTCTCAAGCATCACATATAAATGAAAAGCTTTGCCAAAAAATATTCGACAATGAGAAGTGCCGATAGACGTCTTAAACGTATTTCGATAGGCCCAAAGTGAGTCATCATTTTTTATCGACAAGTCCATAAGAGATTGATCGATCATTTTTTATAAATCCACTTGAGGTGACGATTCTTCAGTTCCTCCTGGTAGCTTGCATGGGGGCGGTAAGCGATGATCAATCGATTAGATGTCCTAATGAAATGGGAAACTCATTTTAAAACACTCGAATGTGGGTACGCCGACCGCTTATGACCGAGTGACGGGCGTCGAAACGTGTGAAAAGGCCTTGCATGAACTTTACCACCGCCTTCGCATTATTAGTTTTGGCCTTGTATATTCTTTCAGTTTCTTATGCATGGTACCTGTACTCCTCCAACTCTAGTAGTATGTACTTTCTTTTTAAAGCAACAAGACTACCATCCATATTAAGTAGCTTCATCCCCCATAATGCCTTATTCTCAAGCGTGACATATAAATGAAAAGCTTTGCCATAAAATATTAGACAATGAGAAGTGCCGATAGGCGTCTTGATCATATTTTGATAGGCCCAAAGCGACTCATTGTTTTTGATTGACAAGTCCATAAGACATTAATCGATCATTTTTTTATAAATCCACTTGAGGTAACGATTCTTCGGTTCCTCCGGTCGCTTGCATGTGGGTGGTAAGAAATGATTAATCGATTAGATGTCCTAATGAGTTGGGAAACTCGTTCGAAAACACTCTGAAAGTTAGTACGTCGGTCGCTTATGATTGAGTGACGGGTGTCGAAAAGTGTGATAAGGCATTGCATGAACTTTTCCATCACCTTCGCATTATTAGCTTTCTCCTTGTATATTCTATCGGTGTCGTATGCATGGAACCAGTACTACTGGAACTCTAGTAGTATGTACATTCTTTCTAAAGCAACAAATCTAGCATCCATATTTAGTAGCTTCATCGCCCATAATGACTTATTCTCAAGCGAGACATGTAAATGAAAAGCTTTTCCATAAACTAGTCGACAATGAGAAGTGCCAATAGATGTCTTCAACGCATTTTGATATGCCCAAAGCGACTCATCGAGCTTGATTGACCGATCCATCGGAGATTGATTCATTTTTTCAAAAATACCCTTGAGGTCACGATTTTTTAGATCCTCCCTGATCTCTTGCATGTGTGTGGTAAGCGATGATCAATCGATTAGATGTCCCAATGAGTTGGGAAACTCATTCGAAAATTCTCTAAAAGTGAATACCCCGATCGCTTATGACTTAGTGATGGGCGTTGAAACGAGTGAAAAGACATTGCATGAACTTTACCACCGCCTTCGCATGATTAGTTTTTTCTTTGTATAATCTCTCGGTTTCATATACATGGAAGCTATACTCCTTGAACTCTAGGATCGTGTACATTCGTTCTAAAGCAACAAGAGTAGCATCCATATATAGTAGCTTCACCGTACATAATGCGTTATTCTCAAGCAGGACATATAAATGAAAAGCTTTGCCATAAACTAGTCCACAATGAGAAGTGCTGATAGAAATCTTTAATGCAATTTGATAGGCCCAAAGCAACTCAACGAGCTTGATTGACCAGTCCATCAGAGATTGATCGATCCTGTTTTCAAAAATCCCATTGAGGTCACGATTCTTCAGATGCTCATAATCGCTCGCATGTGGGTGGTAAGAGATGATCAATTGATTAGATGTCCCAATGAGTTGGGAAACTAGTTCAAAAACACTTTAAAAGTGAGTACGGCGATCGCTTATGATTGTGTGACGGGTGTCGAAACTGTGAAAAGGCATTGCATGAACTTTACCATCGCTTTCGCATTATTAGCTTTCTCCTTGTATATTCTCTCGGTTTCGTATGCATGGAACCCGTACTCCTCGCAACTCTAGTAGTATGTACATTCTTTCTAATGCAACAAGACTAGCATCCATATTTAGTAGCTTCACCGCCCATAATACCTTGTTCTCAAGCGAGACATGTATATGCAAAGCTTTGGCATAAACTAGTCGAAAATGAGAAGTGCCGATAGACGTCTTGAACGCATTTCGATAGGCCCAAAGCGACTCATCGAGCTTGATTGACCAGTCCATCAGAGATTGATTGATAGTTCTTTAAAAAGTCCCCTTGACGTCAAGATTCTTCAGATCCTCCTGATCGGTTGCATGTGGGTGATAAGCGATGATCAATCGATTAGATGTCCCAATGAGTTGGGAAACCCATTCGACAATTCTCTAAAAGTGAGTACCCTGATCGCTTATGACTTAGTGACGGGTGTTAAAATGTGTGAAAAGGCCTTGTATGAACTTTACCACCGCCTTCGCATCATTAGATTCCTCCTTCTATAATCTCTCGGTTTAGTATACATGGAACCTGTACTCCTCCAACTCTAGTAGTATTTACATTCTTTCTAAAGCTACAACACTAGCATCCATATTTAGTAGTGTCACCGCCCATAATGCCTTATTCTCAAGCGGGACATATAAATGAAAAGCTTTGCCATAAATATGTCGACAATGAGAACTGTGGATAGACGTCTTGAACGAATTTCGAAAGGCCCAAAGCCACTCATCAATCTTGATTGACCAGTCCATCAAGATTGATCGATCGTTTTCTCAAAAATACCCTTGAGGTCACGATTTTTTAGATCCTCTTGATCGCTTGCATGTGTGTGGTAAGCGATGGTCAATCGATTAGATGTCCCAATGAGTTGGGAAATTCGTTCGAAAACACTCCGAAAGTTAGTACGTCGATCGCTTATGATTGAGTGACGGGTGTCGAAAAGTGTGATAAGGCATTGCATGAACTTTACCATCTCCTTCGCATTATTAGCTTTCTCCTTGTATATTCTCTCGGTGTCGTATGCATGGAACCGCACTACCGCAACTCTAGTAGTATGTACATTCTTTCTAAAGCAACAAATCTAGCATCCATATTTAGTAGCTTCACCGCCCATAATGCCTTATTCTCAAGCGAGACATGTAAATGAAAAGCGTTGCCATAAACTAGTCGACAATGAGAAGTGCCAATAGATGTCTTGAACGCTTTTTGATAGGCCCAAAGCGACTCATCGAGCTTGATTGACTAGTCCTTCGAGAGATTGATCGATCGTTTTTTCAAAAATACCCTTGAGGTCACGATTTTTTAGATCCTCCTGATCGCTTGCATGTGTGTGGTAAGCGATGATCAATCGATTAGATGTCCCAATGAGTTGGGAAACTCATTCAAAAATTCTCTAAAAGTGAATACCCCGATCGCTTATGACTTAGTGATTGGAGTTGAAACGAGTGAAAAGAAATTGCATGAACTTTACCACCGCCTTCGCATGATTAGTTTTTTCCTTGTATAATCTCTCGGTTTCATATACATGGAAGCTATACTCCTTGAACTCTAGGACTCTGTACATTCGTTCTAAAGCAACAAGACTAGCATCCATATATAGTAGCTTCTCCACACATAATGCGTTATTCTCAAGCAGGACATATAAATGAAAAGCTTTGCCATAAACTAGTCAACAATGAGAAGTGCTGATAGAAATCTTGAACGCAATTCGATAGGCCCAAAGCAACTCAACGAGCTTGATTGACCAGTCCATCAGAGATTGATCGATCGTGTTTTCAAAAATCCCATTGGGGTCACGATTCTTCAGATGCTCGTGATCGCTTGCATGTGGGTGGTAAGAGATGATCAATCGATTAGATGTCCCAATGAGTTGGGAAACTCATTCAAAAACACTCTAAAAGTGAGTACGCCGATCGCTTATGATTGAGTGACGGGTGTCGAAACCTGTGAAAAGGCATTGCATGAACTTTACCATCTCCTTCGCATTATTAGCTTTCTCCTTGTATATTCTCTCGGTTTTTTATGCATGGAACCTGTACTCCGGCAACTCTAGTAGCATGTACATTCTTTCTAAAGCAACAACTCTAGCATCCATATTTAGTAGCTTCACCGCCCATAATGCCTTATTCTCAAGCGAGACATGTAAATGAAAAGCTTTGCCATAAACTAGTTGACAATGAGAAGTGCCAATAGATGTCTTGAACGCATTTTGATAGGCCCAAAGCGACTCATCGAGCTTGATTGACCGATCCATCGAGATTGATCGATCGTTTTCTCAAAAATACCCTTGAGGTCACGATTTTTTAGATCCTCTTGATCGCTTGCATGTGTGTGGTAAGCGATGGTCAATCGATTAGATGTCCCAATGTGTTGGGAAATTCGTTCGAAAACACTCTGAAAGTTAGTACGTCGATCTGTTATGATTGAGTGACGGGTGTCGAAAAGTGTGATAAGGCATTGCATGAACTTTACCATCTCCTTCGCATTATTAGCTTTCTCCTTGTATATTCTCTCGGTGTCGTATGCATGGAACTAGTACTACTGCAACTCTAGTAGTATGTACATTCTTTCTAAAGCAACAAATCTAGCATCCATATTTAGTAGCTTCACCGCCCATAATGCCTTATTCTCAAGCGAGACATGTAAATGAATAGCTTTGCCATAAACTAGTCGACAATGAGAAGTGCCAATAGATGTCTCGAACGCATTTTGATAGGCCCAAAGCGACTCATCGAGCTTGATTGACTAGTCCATCAGAGATTGATCGATCGTTTTTTCAAAAATACCCTTGAGGTCACGATTTTTTAGATCCTCCCCGATCGCTTGCATGTGTGTGGTAAGCGATGATCAATCGATTAGATGTCCCAATGAGTTGGGAAACTCATTCGATAATTCTCTAAAAGTGAATACCCCGATCGCTTATGACTTAGTGATGGGCGTTGAAACGAGTGAAAAGGCATTGCATGAACTTTACCACCGCCTTCGCATGATTAGTTTTTTCCCTGTATAATCTCTCGGTTTCATATACATGGAAGCTATACTCCTTGAACTCTAGGACTATGTACATTCGTTCTAGAGCAACAAGACTAGCATCCATATATAGTAGCTTCACTGCATAAAATGTGTTATTCTCAAGCAGGACATATAAATGAAAAGCTTTGCCATAAACTAGTCAACAATGAGAAGTGCCAATAGAAATCTTGAACGCAATTCGATAGGGCAAAGCAACTCAACGACCTTGATTGACCAGTCCATCAGAGATTGATCAATCCTGTTTTCAAAAATCCCATTGAGGTCACGATTCTTCAGATGCTCATGATCGCTCGCATGTGGGTGGTAAGAGATGATCAATCGATTAGATGTCCCAATGAGTTGGGAAACTAGTTCAAAAACACTCTAAAAGTGAGTACGGCGATCGCTTATGATTGAGTGACGGGTGTCGAAACCTGTGAAAAGGCATTGCATGAACTTTACCATCGCTTTCGCATTATTAGATTTCTCCTTGTATATTCTCTCGGTTTCGTATGCATGGAACCTGTACTCCTGCAACTGTAATAGTATGTACATTCTTTCTAAAGCAACAAGACTAGCATCCATATTTAGTAGCTTCACCGCCCATAATACCTTGTTCTCAAGCGAGACATGTAAATGAAAAGCTTTGGCATAAACTAGTAGAAAATGAGAAGTGCCGATAGACGTCTTGAACGCATTTCGATAGACCCAAAGCGACTCATCGAGCTTGATTGACCAGTCCATCAGAGATTGATTGATAGTTTTTTCAAAAGTCCCTTTGACGTCAAGATTCTTCAGATCCTCCTGATCGGTTGCATGTGGGTGATAAGCGATGATCAATCGATTAGATGTCCCAATGAGTTGGGAAACCCATTCGACAATTCTCTAAAAGTGAGTACCCTGATCGCTTATGACTTAGTGACGGGCGTTAATATGTGTGAAAAGGCCTTGCATAAACTTTACCACCACCTTCACAACATTAGCTTTCTCCTTGTATAATCTCTCGGTTTCGTATGCATGGAACCTGTACACCTCCAACTCTAGTACCATGTACGTTCTTTCTAAAGCAAAAAGAATAACATCCATATTTAGTAGCTTCACCGACCATAATGTCGTATTCTCAACCGAGACATATAAATGAAAAGCTTTGACATAAACTAGTAGACAATGAGTAGTTCCGATAGACGTCTTGAACGCATTTCCATAGGACCAAAGCGACTCATCAAGCTTGATTGACCCGTCCATCAGAGATTGATCGATCATTTTTTCAAAAATCCCCTTGAGGTCACGATCCTTCAGTTCCTCCTGATCGCTTGCATGTGGGTGGTAAGAGATGATCAATCGATTAGATGTCCCAATGAGTTGGGAAACTTTGAAAATTCTCTGAAAGTGAGTACCCCGATGGCTAATAACTGAGTGGCGAGCGTCGAAACGTGTGAAACGGCATTGCATGAACTTTACCACCGCGTTCGCATCATTAGCTTTCTCCTTGTATAACCTATCGGTTTCGTATGCATGGAACTAATACTCCTCCAACTCTAGTACCATTTACATTCTTTCTAAAGCAACAAGACTAGAATCCATATTTAGTAGCTTCACCGCCCATAATGTCATATTCTCAAGGGAGACATATAAATGAAAAGCTTTGCCATAAACTAGTAGACAATGAGTAGTTCCGATAGATGTCTTGAACGCATTTTGATAGGCCCAAAGCGCCTCATCGAGCTTGATTGACCGGTCCATCGAAATTAATCGATCGTTTTTTCAAAAATCCCCTTGAGGTCACGATTTTTCGAGGTGCTCCCGATCGCTTATATCCGTGTGGTTAGAGATGATCACTCGATTATATGTCCCACCGGGTTGGGAAACGCATTCGAAAATTCTCTGAAAGTGAGTTTCGCGATCGCTTATGACCGAGTGACGGGCGTCGAAACGTGTGAAATGGCATTAAATGAACTTTACCACCACCTTTACATCATTAGCTTTCTCCTTGTATAATCTCTCAGTTTCGTATGCATGGAACCTGTACTCCTCCAACTCTAGTAGTATGTACATTATTTCTAAAGCACCAAGACTAGCATCCATATTTAGTAGATTCACCACCCATAATGCCTTATTCTCAAGCGGGACATATAAATCAAAAGCATTTCTATAGACTAGTCGACAATGAGAAGTGCCGATCAGCATCTTGAACGCATTACGATAGGCCCAAAGCGACTCATCGAGCTTGATTGACCGATCCATCGTAGATTGATTGATCGTTTTTAAAAAAATCCCCTTGAGTTCACGGTTTTTAGGTCCTCCTGATCGCTTGCATGTGGGTGGGATGCGATGATCATTCAATTAGATGTCCCAATGAGTTGGGAAACTCATTTGAAAATTCTGTGAAAGTGAGTACCCCGATCGCTTATGATCGAGTGACGGGCGTCGAAACGTGTGAAATGGAATTGCATGAACTTTACCACCGCCATCGCATCGTTAGCTTTCTCCTTGTACAACCTCTCAGTTTCGTATGCATGGACCCTATAATCCTCCAACTCTAGTAGTATGTACATCTTTCTAAAGCAACAAGACGAGCATCCATATTTAGTAGCCTCACTGCACATAATGCCTTATTCTCAGGCAGGACATATAAATGTACAGCTTTGCCATTAACTTGTCGACAATAAGTAGTGTCGATCGATGTCTTGAATGCATTTTGATAGGCCCAAAGCGCCTCATCGAGCTTCATTGACCAGTCCATCAGAGATTAATTGATCGGTTTTTCAAAAATCCCCTTGAGGTCACGATTCTTCAGGTGCTCCTGATCGCTTACATGTGGGTGGTAAGAGATGATCACTCGATCAGATGTCCCACTAAGTTGGGAAACACATTTGAAAATTCTCTGAAAGTGAGTTACCCGATCGGTTATGACTGAGTGACGGGCGTCGAAACGTGTGAAATGGCATTGAATGAACTTTACCACCACCTTTACATCATTAGCTTTCTTCTTGTATAATCTCTCGGTTTTGTATGCATGGAATCTGTACACCTCCAACTCTAGTACCATGTAAATTCTTTCTAAAGCAACAAGACTAGAATCTATATTTAGTAGCTTCACCGCCCATAATGCCATATTCTCTAGGGAGACATATAAATGAAAAGCTTTTCCATAAACTAGTAGAGAATGAGTAGTTCTGATAGACGTCTTGAATGCATTATGATAGGCCCAAAGCGACTCATCGAGCTTGATTAACCAGTCCATCAGAGATTGATCGATCATTTTTTCAAAAATCCCCTTGAGTTTAGGATTTTTTAGGTCCTCCCGATCGCTTGCATGTGGGTGGTAAGCGATGATCAATCCATTAGAGGTCCCAATGAGTTGGGAAACTCATTTGAAAATTCTCTAAAAGTGAGTACCCCGATCGGTTATGACTGAGTGACGATCGTCAAAACGTGTGAAATGGTATTGCATGAACTTTACCACCAGCTTCACAACATTAGCATTCTCCTTGTATAATCTCTCGGTTTCATATGCATGGAACCTGTACACCTCCAACTCTATTACCATGTACATTCTTTCTAAAGCAACAAGACTAGCATCCATATTTAGTAGCTTCACCGACCATAATGCCGTATTCTAAACCGAGACATATAAATGAAAAGCTTTGCCATAAACTAGTAGACAATGAGTAGTTTTTATAGTCGTCTTGAACGCATTTCGACAGACCCAAAGCGACTCATCAAGCTTGATTGACCCGTCCATCAGAGATTGATTGATCATTTTTTCAAAAATCCCCTTGAGGTCACGATCCTTCAGTTCCTCCCGATCGATTGCATGTGGGTGGTAAGAGATGATCAATCGATTAGATGTCCCAATGAGTTGGGAAACTTATTTGAAAATTCTCTGAAAGTGAGTACCCCGATCGCTTATAACTGTGTGACGAGCGTCGAAACGAGTGAAACGACATTGCATGAACTTTACCACCGCCTTCGCATCATTAGCTTTCTCCTTGTATAACTTCTCGGTTTCATATGCATGGAACCAATACTCCTCCAACTCTAATACCATGTACATTCTTTCTAAAGCAACAAGACTAGAATCCATATTTAGTAGCTTCACCGCCCATAATGCCATATTCTCAAGGGAGACATATAAATGAAAAGCTTTGCCATAAACTAGTATACAATGAGTAGCTCCGATAGACTTCTTAAAGCATTACGATAAGCCCAAAGCGACTCATCGAGCTTGATTGACCAGTCCATCAAAGATTGATCGATCGTTTTTTTAAAAATCTCCTTGAGGTCACGATTTTTTAGGTCCTTGTGATCGCTTGCATGTGGGTGGTAAGCGATGATCAATTGATTAGATGTCCGAATGAGTTGAGAAACTCATTTGAAAATTATGTGAAAGTGAGTACCCCGATCGCTTATGATCGAGTGACGGGCGTCGAAACGTGTGAAATGGAATTGCATGAACTTTACCACCGCCTTCGCATTATTAGCTTTCTCCTTGTACAACCTCTCAGTTTCGTATGCATGGATCCTATAATCCTCCAACTCTAGTAGTATGTACATTTTTCTAAAGCAACAAGACGAGCATCCATATTTAGTAGCCTCACCGCACATAATGCCTTATTCTCAAGCAGGACATATAAATGAACAGCTTTGCCATTAACTTGTCGACAATAAGTAGTGTCGATCGATGTCTTGAATGCATTTTGATAGGCCCAAAGCGCCTCATCGAGCTTCATTGACCAGTCCATTAGAGATTAATCGATCGGTTTTTCAAAAATCCCCTTGTGGTAACGATTCTTCAGGTGCTCCTGATCGCTTACATGTGGGTGGTAAGAGATGATCACTCGATCAGATGTCCCACTAAGTTGGGAAACACATTTGAAAATTCTCTGAAAGTGAGTTACCCAATCGGTTATGACTGAGTGACGGGCGTCGAAACGTGTGAAATGGCATTGAATGAACTTTACCACCACCTTTACATCATTAGCTTTCTCCTTGTATAATCTCTCGGTTTCGTATGCATGGAATCTGTACATCTCCAACTCTAGTACCATGTACATTCTTTCTAAAGCAATAAGACTAGAATCCATATTTAGTAGCTTCACCGCCCATAATGCCATATTCTCTAGGGAGACATATAAATGAAAAGGTCTGGCATAAACTAGTAGACAATGAGTAGTTCCGATAGACGTCTTGAATGCATTACGATAGGCCCAAAGCGACTCATCGAGCTTGATTGACCAGTCCATCAGAGATTGATCGATCATTTTTTCAAAAATCCCCTTGAGGTAACGATCCTTCAGTTCCTCCCGATCGATTGCATGTGGGTGGTAAGAGATGATCAATCGATTAGATGTCCCAATGAGTTGGGAAATGTATTTGAAAATTCTCTGAAAGTGAGTACCCCGATCGCTTATAACTGAGTGACGAGCGTCGATACGTGTAAAACGGCATTGCATGAACTTTACCACCGCCTTCGCATCATTAGCTTTCTCCTTGTATAACCTCTCGGTTTCATATGCATGGAACCAATACTCCTCCAACTCTAGTACCATGTACATTCTTTCTAAAGCAACAAGACTAGAATCCATATTTAGTATCTTCACCGCCCATAATGCCATATTTTCAAGGGAGACATATAAATGAAAAGCTTTGCCATAAACTAGTAGACAATGAGTAGTTCCGATAGACTTCTAAACGCATTACGATGGGCCCAAAGTAACTCATCGAGCTTGATTGACCAGTCCATCAAAGATTGATCGATCGTTTTTTAAAAAATCCCCTTGCGGTCACAATTTTTTAGGTCCTTGTGATCGCTTGCATGTGGGTGGTAAGCGATGATCAATCGATTAGATGTCCCAATGAGTTGGGAAACTCATTTGAAAATTCTGTGAATGTGAGTACCCCGATCGCTTATCATCGTGTGACGGCCGTCAAAACGTGTGAAATGGAATTGCATGAACTTTACCACCGCCTTCGCATCATTAGCTTTCTCCTTGTACAACCTCTCGGTTTCGTATGCATGAACCCTATAATCCTCCAACTCTAGTAGTATGTACATCTTTCTAAAGCAACAAGACGGGCATCCATATTTAGTAGCCTCACCGCACATAATGCCTTATTCTCAAGCAGGACATAGGAATGAACAGCTTTGCCATTAACTTGTCGACAATAAGTAGTGTCGATCGATGTCTTGAATGCATTTTGATAGGCCCAAAGCGCCTCATCGAGCTTCATTGACCAGTCCATCAGAGATTGATCGATCGGTTTTTCAAAAATCCCCTTGAGGTCAAGATTCTTCAGGTGCTCATGATCGCTTACATGTGGGTGGTAAGAGATGATCACTCGATCAGATGTCCCACTAAGTTGGGAAACGCATTTGAAAATTCTCTGAAAGTGAGTTACCCAATCGGTTATGACTGAGTGACGGGCGTCGAAATGTGTGAAATGGCATTGAATTAACTTTACCACCACCTTTACATCATTAGCTTTCTCCTTGTATAATCTCTCGGTTTCGTATGCATGGAATCATTACACTTCCAACTCTAGTACCATGTATATTCTTTCTAAAGCAACAAGACTAGCATCCATATTTAGTAGCTTCACCGACCATAATGCCGTATTCTCAACCGAGACATATAAATGAAAAGCTTTGTCATAAACTAGTAGACAATGAGTAGTTTTGATAGTCGCCTTGAATGCATTTCGATAGAACCAAAGCGACTCATCAAGCTTGATTGACCCGTCCATCAGAGATTGATCGATCATTTTTTCAAAAATCCCCTTGAGGTCACGATCCTTCAGTTCCTCCCAATCGATTGCATGTGGGTGGTAAGAGATGATCAATCGATTAGATGTCCCAATGAGTTGGGAAACGTATTTGAAAATTCTCTGAAAGTGAGTACCCCGATCGCTTATAACTGAGTGACGAGCGTCGATACGTGTAAAACGGGATTGCATGAACTTTACCACCGCCTTCGCATCATTAGCTTTCTCCTTGTATAACCTCTCGGTTTCATATGCATGGAACCAATACTCCTCCAACTCTAGTACCATGTACATTCTTTCTAAAGCAACAAGACTAGAATCCATATTTAGTATCTTCACCGCCCATAATGCCATATTTTCAAGGGAGACATATAAATGAAAAGCTTTGCCATAAACTAGTAGACAATGAGTAGTTCCGATAGACTTCTAAACGCATTACGATCGGCCCAAAGTGACTCATCGAGCTTGATTGAGCAGTCCATCAAAGATTGATCGATCGTTTTTTCAAAAATCCCCTTGAGGTCACAATTTTTTAGGTCCTTGTGATCGCTTGCATGTGGGTGGTAAGCGATGATCAATCGATTAGATGTCCCAATGAGTTGGGAAACTCATTTGAAAATTCTGTGAATGTGAGTACCCCGATCGCTTATGATCGTGTGACGGTCGTCGAAACGTGTGAAATGGAATTGCATGAACTTTACCACCGCCTTCGCATCATTAGCTTTCTCCTTGTACAACCTCTCGGTTTCGTATGCATGGACCCTATAATCCTCCAACTCTAGTAGTATGTACATCTTTCTAAAGCAACAAGACGGGCATCCATATTTAGTAGCCTCACCGCACATAATGCCTTATTCTCAAGCAGGACATATAAATGAACAGCTTTGCCATTAACTTGTCGACAATAAGTAGTGTCGATCGATCTCTTGAATGCATTTTGATAGGCCCAAAGCGCCTCATCGAGCTTCATTGACCAGTCCATCAGAGATTAATCGATCGGTTTTTCAAAAATCCCCTTGAGGTCAAGATTCTTCAGGTGCTCATGATCGCTTACATGTGGGTGGTAAGAGATGATCACTCGATCAGATGTCCCACTAAGTTGGGAAACGCATTTGAAAATTCTCTGAAAGTGAGTTACCCAATCGGTTATGACTGAGTGACGGGCGTCGAAACATGTGAAATGGCATTGAATGAACTTTACCACCACCTTTACATCATTAGCTTTCTCCTTGTATAATCTCTCGGTTTCGTATGCATGGAATCATTACACTTCCAACTCTAGTACCATGTATATTCTTTCTAAAGCAACAAGACTAGCATCCATATTTAGTAGCTTCACCGACCATAATGCCGTATTCTCAACCGAGACATATAAATGAAAAGCTTTGCCATAAACTAGTAGACAATGAGTAGTTTTGATAGTCGTCTTGAACGCATTTCGATAGACCCAAAGCGACTCATCAAGCTTGATTGACCCGTCCATCAGAGATTGATCGATCATTTTTTCAAAAATCCCCTTGAGGTCACGATCCTTCAGTTCCTCCCGATAGATTGCATGTGGGTGGTAAGAGATGATCAATCGATTAGATGTCCCAATGAGTTGGGAAACATATTTGAAAATTCTCTGAAAGTGAGTACCCCGATCGCTTATAACTGAGTGACGAGCGTCGATACGTGTAAAACGGGATTGCATGAACTCTACCACCGCCTTCGCATCATTAGCTTTCTCCTTGTATAACCTCTCGGTTTCATATGCATGGAACCAATACTCCTCCAACTCTAATACCATGTACATTCTTTCTAAAGCAACAAGACTAGAATCCATATTTGGTATCTTCACCGCCCATAATGCCATATTTTCAAGGGAGACATATAAATGAAAAGCTTTGCCATAAACTAGTAGACAATGAGTAGTTCCGATAGACTTCTAAACGCATTACGATCGGCCCAAAGTGACTCATCGAGCTTGATTGAGCAGTCCATCAAAGATTGATCGATCATTTTTTCAAAAATCCCCTTGAGGTCACAATTTTTTAGGTCCTTGTGATCGCTTGCATGTGGGTGGTAAGCGATGATCAATCGATTAGATGTCCCAATGAGTTGGGAAACTCATTTGAAAATTCTGTGAATGTGAGTACCCCGATCGCTTATGATCGAGTGACGGCCGTCGAAACGTGTGAAATGGAATTGCATGAACTTTACCACCGCCTTCGCATCATTAGCTTTCTCCTTGTACAACCTCTCGGTTTCGTATGCATGGACCCTATAATCCTCCAACTCTAGTAGTATGTACATCTTTCTAAAGCAACAAGACGGGCATCCATATTTAGTAGCCTCACCGCACATAATGCCTTATTCTCAAGCAGGACATATAAATGAACAGCTTTGCCATTAACTTGTCGACAATAAGTAGTGTCGATCGATGTCTTGAATGCATTTTGATAGGCCCAAAGCGCCTCATCGAGCTTCATTGACCAGTCCATCAGAGATTAATCGATCGGTTTTTCAAAAATCCCCTTGAGGTCAAGATTCTTCAGGTGCTCATGATCGCTTACATGTGGGTGGTAAGAGAGGATCACTCGATCAAATGTCCCACTAAGTTGGGAAACGCATTTGAAAATTCTCTGAAAGTGAGTTACCCAATCGGTTATGACTGAGTGACGGGCGTCGAAACGTGTGAAATGGCATTGAATGAACTTTACCACCACCTTTACATCATTAGCTTTCTCCTTGTATAATCTCTCGGTTTCGTATGCATGGAATCATTCACTTCCAACTCTAGTACCATGTATATTCTTTCTAAAGCAACAAGACTAGCATCCATATTTAGTAGCTTCACCGACCATAATGCCGTATTCTCAACCAAGACATATAAATGAAAAGCTTTGCCATAAACTAGTAGACAATGAGTAGTTTTGATAGTCGTCTTGAACGCATTTCGATAGACCCAAAGCGACTCATCATGCTTGATTGACCCGTCCATCAGAGATTGATCGATCATTTTTTCAAAAATCCCCTTGAGGTCACGATCCTTCAGTTCCTCCCGATCGATTGCATGTGGGTGGTAAGAGATGATCAATCGATTAGATGTCCCAATGAGTTGGGAAACGTATTTGAAAATTCTCTAAAAGTGAGTACCCCGATCGCTTATAACTGAGTGACGAGCGTCGATACGTGTAAAACGGGATTGCATGAACTTTACCACCGCCTTCGCATCATTAGCTTTCTCCTTGTATCGCCTCTCGGTTTCATATGCATGGAACCAATACTCCTCCAACTCTAGTACCATGTACATTCTTTCTAAAGCAACAAGACTAGAATCCATATTTAGTATCTTCACCGCCCATAATGCCATATTTTCAAGGGAGACATATAAATGAAAAGCTTTGCCATAAACTAGTAGACAATGAGTAGTTCCGATAGACTTCTAAACGCATTACGATCGGCCCAAAGTGACTCATCGTGCTTGATTGAGCAGTCCATCAAAGATTGATCGATCGTTTTTTCAAAAATCCCCTTGAGGTCACAATTTTTTAGGTCCTTGTGATCGCTTGCATGTGGGTGGTAAGCGATGATCAATCGATTAGATGTCCCAATGAGTTGGGAAACTCATTTGAAAATTCTGTGAATGTGAGTACCCCGATCGCTTATGATCGAGTGACGGCCGTCGAAACGTGTGAAATGGAATTGCATGAACTTTACCACCGCCTTCGCATCATTAGCTTTCTCCTTGTACAACCTCTCGGTTTCGTATGCATGGACCCTATAATCCTCCAACTCTAGTAGTATGTACATCTTTCTAAAGCAACAAGACGGGCATCCATATTTAGTAGCCTCACCGCACATAATGCCTTATTCTCAAGCAGGACATATAAATGAACAGCTTTGCCATTAACTTGTCGACAATAAGTAGTGTCGATCGATGTCTTGAATGCATTTTGATAGGCCCACGGCGCCTCATCGAGCTTCATTGACCGATCCATCGAGATTAATCGATCGGTTTTTCAAAAATCCCCTTGAGGTCAAGATTCTTCGGGTGCTCATGATCGCTTACATGTGGGTGGTAAGAGATGATCACTCGATCGGATGTCCCACTAAGTTGGGAAACGCATTTGAAAATTCTCCGAAAGTGAGTTACCCGATCGGTTATGACTGAGTGACGGGCGTCGAAACGTGTGAAATGGCATTGAATGAACTTTACCACCACCTTTACATCATTAGCTTTCTCCTTGTATAATCTCTCGGTTTCGTATGCATGGAATCTGTACATCTCCAACTCTAGTACCATGTACATTCTTTCTAAAGCAACAAGACAAGAATCCATATTTAGTAGCTTCACCGCCCATAATGCCATATTCTATAGGAAGACATATAAATGAAAAGCTTTGGCATAAACTAGTAGACAATGACTAGTTCCGATAGACGTCTTGAATGCATTACGATAGGCCCAAAGCGACTCATCGAGCTTGATTGACCAGTCCATCAGAGATTGATCGATCGTTTTTTCGAAAATCCCCTTGAGTTCAGAATTTTTGAGGTCCTCCCGATCGCTTGCATGTGGGTGGTAAGCGATGATCAATCCATTAGAGGTCCCAATGAGTTTGGAAACTCATTTGAAAATTCTCTAAAAGTGAGTACCCCGATCGGTTATGACTGAGTGACGATCGTCGAAACGTGTGAAATGGTATTGCATGAACTTTACCACCACCTTCACAACATTAGCATTCTCCTCGTATAATCTCTCGGTTTCGTATGCATGGAACCTATACACCTCCCACTCTATTACCATGTACATTCTTTCTAAAGCAACAAGACTAGCATCCATATTTAGTAGCTTCACCGACCATAATGTCGTATTCTCAAGGGAGACATATAAATGAAAAGCTTTGCCATAAACTAGTAGACAATGAGTAGTTTTGATAGTCGTCTTGAACGCATTTCGATAGACCCAAAGCGACTCATCAAGCTTGATTGACCCGTCCATCAGAGATTGATCGATCATTTTTTCAAAAACCCCCTTGAGGTAACGATCCTTCAGTTCGTCCCGATCGTTGCATGTGGGTGGTAATAGATGATCAATCGATTAGATGTCCCAATGAGTTGGGAAACGTATTTGAAAATTCTCTGAAAGTGAGTACCCCGATCGCTTATAACTGAGTGACGAGCGTCGATACGTGTAAAACGGGATTGCATGAACTTTACCACCGCCTTCGCATCATTAGCTTTCTCCTTGTATAGCCTCTCGGTTTCATATGCATGGAACCAATACTCCTCCAACTCTAGTACCATGTACATTCTTTCTAAAGCAACAAGACTAGAATCCATATTTAGTATCTTCACCGCCCATAATGCCATATTTTCAAGGGAGACATATAAATGCAAAGCTTTGCCATAAACTAGTAGACAATGAGTAGTTCCGATAGACTTCTAAACGCATTACGATCGGCCCAAAGTGACTCATCGAGCTTGATTGAGCAGTCCATCAAAGATTGATCGATCGTTTTTTCAAAAATTCCCTTGAGGTCACAATTTTTTAGGTCCTTGTGATCGCTTGCATGTGGGTGGGAAGCGATGATCAATCGATTAGATGTCCCAATGAGTTGGGAAACTCATTTGAAAATTCTGTGAATGTGAGTACCCCGATCGCTTATGATCGAGTGACGGCCGTCGAAACGTGTGAAATGGAATTGCATGAACTTTACCACCGCCTTCGCATCATTAGCTTTCTCCTTGTACAACCTCTCGGTTTCGTATGCATGGACCCTATAATCCTCCAACTCTAGTAGTATGTACATCTTTCTAAAGCAACAAGACGGGCATCCATATTTAGTAGCCTCACCGCACATAATGCCTTATTCTCAAGCAGGACATATAAATGAACAGCTTTGCCATTAACTTGTCGACAATAAGTAGTGTCGATCGATGTCTTGAATGCATTTTGATAGGCCCAAAGCGCCTCATCGAGCTTCATTGACCAGTCCCATCGAGATTAATCGATCGGTTTTTCAAAAATCCCCTTGAGGTCAAGATTCTTCAGTGCTCATGATCGCTTATATGTGGGTGGTAAGAGATGATCACTCGATCGATGTCCCACTAAGTTGGGAAACGCATTTGAAAATTCTCTCGAAAGTGAGTTACCCGATCGGTTATGACTGAGTGACGGGCGTCGAAACGTGTGAAATGGCATTGAATGAACTTTACCACCACCTTTACATCATTAGCTTTCTTCTTGTATAATCTCTCGGTTTCGTATGCATGGAATCTGTACACTTCCAACTCTAGTACCATGTACATTCTTTCTAAAGCAACAAGACAAGAATCCATATTTAGTAGCTTCACCGCCCATAATGCCATATTCTATAGGAAGACATATAAATGAAAAGCTTTGGCATAAACTAGTAGACAATGACTAGTTCCGATAGACGTCTTGAATGCATTACGATAGGCCCAAAGCGACTCATCGAGCTTGATTGACCGATCCATCGAGAGATTGATCGATCGTTTTTTCGAAAATCCCCTTGAGTTCAGAATTTTTGAGGTCCTCCCGATCGCTTGCATGTGGGTGGTAAGCGATGATCAATCCATTAGAGGTCCCAATGAGTTTGGAAACTCATTTGAAAATTCTCTAAAAGTGAGTACCCCGATCGGTTATGACTGAGTGACGATCGTCGAAACGTGTGAAATGGTATTGCATGAACTTTACCACCACCTTCACAACATTAGCATTCTCCTCGTATAATCTCTCGGTTTCGTATGCATGGAACCTATACACCTCCCACTCTATTACCATGTACATTCTTTCTAAAGCAACAAGACTAGCATCCATATTTAGTAGCTTCACCGACCATAGTGTCGTATTCTCAAGGGAGACATATAAATGAAAAGCTTTGCCATAAACTAGTAGACAATGAGTAGTTTTGATAGTCGTCTTGAACGCATTTCGATAGACCCAAAGCGACTCATCAAGCTTGATTGACCCGTCCATCAGAGATTGATCGATCATTTTTTCAAAAACCCCCTTGAGGTCACGATCCTTCAGTTCGTCCCGATCGTTGCATGTGGGTGGTAAGAGATGATCAATCGATTAGATGTCCCAATGAGTTGGGAAACGTATTTGAAAATTCTCTGAAAGTGAGTACCCCGATCGCTTATAACTGAGTGACGAACGTCGATACGTGTAAAACGGGATTGCATGAACTTTACCACCGCCTTCGCATCATTAGCTTTCTCCTTGTATAGCCTCTCGGTTTCATATGCATGGAACCAATACTCCTCCAACTCTAGTACCATGTACATTCTTTCTAAAGCAACAAGACTAGAATCCATATTTAGTATCTTCACCGCCCATAATGCCATATTTTCAAGGGAGACATATAAATGAAAAGCTTTGCCATAAACTAGTAGACAATGAGTAGTTCCGATAGACTTCGAAACGCATTACGATCGGCCCAAAGTGACTCATCGAGCTTGATTGAGCGATCCATCAAAGATTGATCGATCGTTTTTTCAAAAATCCCCTTGAGGTCACAATTTTTTAGGTCCTTGTGATCGCTTGCATGTGGGTGGGAAGCGATGATCAATCGATTAGATGTCCCAATGAGTTGGGAAACTCATTTGAAAATTCTGTGAATGTGAGTACCCCGATCGCTTATGATCGAGTGACGGCCGTCGAAACGTGTGAAATGGAATTGCATGAACTTTACCACCGCCTTCGCATCATTAGCTTTCTCCTTGTACAACCTCTCGGTTTCGTATGCATGGACCCTATAATCCTCCAACTCTAGTAGTATGTACATCTTTCTAAAGCAACAAGACGGGCATCCATATTTAGTAGCCTCACCGCACATAATGCCTTATTCTCAAGCAGGACATATAAATGAACAGCTTTGCCATTAACTTGTCGACAATAAGTAGTGTCGATCGATGTCTTGAATGCATTTTGATAGGCCCAAAGTGCCTCATCGAGCTTCATTGACCAGTCCATCAGAGATTAATCGATCGGTTTTTCAAAAATCCCCTTGAGGTCAAGATTCTACAGGTGCTCATGATCGCTTACATGTGGGTGGTAAGAGATGATCACTCGATCAGATGTCCCACTAAGTTGGGAAACGCATTTGAAAATTCTCTGAAAGTGAGTTACCCGATCGGTTATGACTGAGTGACGGGCGTCGAAACGTGTGAAATGGCATTGAATGAACTTTACCACCACCTTTACATCATTAGCTTTCTCCTTATATAATCTCTCGGTTTCGTATGCATGGAATCTGTACATCTCCAACTCTAGTACCATGTACATTCTTTCTAAAGCAACAAGACAAGAATCCATATTTAGTAGCTTCACCGCCCATAATGCCATATTCTCTAGGAAGACATATAAATGAAAAGCTTTGGCATAAACTAGTAGACAATGACTAGTTCCGATAGACGTCTTGAATGCATTACGATAGGCCCAAAGCGACTCATCGAGCTTGATTGACCAGTCCATCAGAGATTGATCGATCGTTTTTTCAAAAATCCCCTTGAGGTCACGATACTTCAGTTCCTCCCGATCGATTGCATGTGGGTGGTAAGAGATGATCAATCGATTAGCTGTCCCAATGAGTTGGGAAACTTATTTGAAAATTCTCTGAAAGTGAGTACCCCAATCGCTTATAACTGAGTGACGAGCGTCAAAACGTGTGAAACGACATTGCATGAACTTTACCACCGCCTTCGCATCATTAGCTTTCTCCTTGTATAACCTCTCGGTTTCATATGCATGGAACCAATACTCCTCCAACTCTAGTTCCCTGTACATTCTTTCTAAAGCAACAAGACTAGCATCCATATTTAGTAGCTTCACCGCCCATAATGCCATATTCTCAAGGGAGACATATGAATGAAATGCTTTGCCATAAACTAGTAGACAATGAGTAGCTCCGATAGACGTATTGAATGCATTTCGATAGGCGCAAAGTGACTCATCGAGCTTGATAGACCAGTCCATCAGAGATTGATCGATCGGTTTTTTAAAAAATCCCCTTGAGTTCATGATTTTTTAGGTCGTCCTGATCGCTTGCATGTGGTTGGTACGCGATGATCAATCCATTAGAGGTCCCAATGTGTTTGGAAACCCATTTGAAAATTCTCTAAAAGTGAGTACCCCGATCGGTTATGACTGAGTGACGATCGTCGAAACGTGTGAAATGGCATTGCATGAACTTTACCACCACCTTCACAACATTAGCATTCTCCATGTATAATCTCTCGGTTTCGTATGCAAGGAACCTGTACACCTCCAACTCTAGTTCCCTGTACATTCTTTATAAAGCAACAAGACTAGCATCCATATTTAGTAGCTTCACCGCCCATAATGGCGTATTCTTAACCGAGACATATAAATGAAAAGCTTTGCCATAAACTAGTAGACAATGAGTAGTTCCGATAGACTTCTAAACGCATTACGATCGGCCCAAAGCGACTCATCGAGCTTCATTGACCAGTCCATCAAAGATTGATCGATCATTTTTTCAAAAATCCCCTTGAGGTCACGATTTTTTAGGTCCTTGTGATCGGTTGCATGTGGGTGGTAAGCAATGATCAATCGATTAGATGTCCCAATGAGTTGGAAAACTCATTTGAAAATTCTCTAAAAGTGAGTACCCCGATCACTTATGACTGAGTGATGGGCGTTGAAACGTGTGAAAAGGAATTGCAAGAAGTTTACCACCGCCTTCGCATCATTAGCTTTCCCCTTGTATAATGTCTCAGTTTCGTATAAATGGACCCTATAATCCTCCAACTCTAGTAGCCATATCTAGTAGCCTCACCGTACATAATACCTTATTCTCAAGTGGGACATATAAATGAACAGCTTTTCCATAAACTAGTTGACCATGAGAAGTGCAGATAGATGTCTTGAACGCATTTTGATAGGCCCAAAGCGACTCATCGAGCTTGATTGACCAGTCCATCAGAGATTAATCGATCGTTTTTTCAAAAATCCCCTTGAGTTCACGATTTTTTACGTCCTCCTAATCGCTTGCATGTGGGTGGTAAGCGATGATCAATCCATTAGTGGTCCCAATGAGTTGGGAAACTTATTTGAAAATTCTCTGAAAGTGAGTCCCCCGATCGCTTATGACTAAGTGACGGGCGTCGAACCGTGTGAAATGGAATTGCATGAACTTTACCACCGTCTTCGCATCATTAGCTTTCTCCTTGTATAACCTCTCGGTTTCGTATGCATGGAACCTATAATCCTCCAACTCTAGTAGTATGTACATTCTTTCTAAAGAAACAAGACTAGCATCGATATTTAGTAGCTTCACCACCCATAATGCCTTATTCTCAAGCGGGACATATAACTGAACAGCTTTGCCATAAACTAGTCAACAATGAGAAGTGCCGATAGATGTCTTGAACGCATTTTGATAGGCCCAAAGCACCTCATCGAGCTTGATTGACAAGTCCATCAGAGATTAATCGATCATTTTTTCAAAAATCCCCTTGAGGTCACGATTCTTTAGGTGCTCCTGATCGTATACATCCGTGTGGTAACTGATGATCACTCGATCAGATGTCCCACTAAGTTGGGAAACGCATTTGAAAATTCTCTGAAAGTAAGTTACCCGATCAGTTATGACTAAGTGAAGGGCGTCGAAACGTGTGAAATTGTATTGCATGAACATTACCACCACCATCACAACATTAGCATTCTCCTTGTATAATCTCTCGGTTTCGTATGCATGGAACCTGTACACCTCCAACTCTATTACCATGTACATTCTTTCTAAAGCAACAAGACTAGCATCCATATTTAGTAGCTTCACCGACCATAATGTCGTATTCTCAACCGAGACATATAAATGAAAAGCTTTGCCATAAACTAGTAGACAATGAGTAGTTTTGATAATCGTCTTGAACGCATTTCGATAGGCCCAAAGCGACTCATCGAGCTTGATTGACCAGTCCATCAGAGATTGATCGATCATGTTTTCAAAAATCCGCTTGAGTTCACGATTTTTTAGGTCCTCCTGATTGCTTGCATGTGGGTGGTAAGCGATGATCTATCCATTAGAGGTCCCAATGAGTTGGGAAACTAATTTCAAAATTCTCTAAAAGTGAGTACCCCGATCGGTTATGACTGAGTGACGGTCGTCGAAACGTGTGAAATGGCATTGCTTGAACTTTACCACCACCTTCACAACATTAGCATTCTCCCTGTATAACCTCTCGGTTTCATATGCATGGAACCTGTACTCCTCCAACTCTAGTAGTATGTACATTCTTTCTAAAGAAACAAGACTAGAATCCATATTTAGTAGCTTCATCACCCATAATGCCTTATTCTCAAGCGGGACATATAAATGAACAGCTTTTCCATAAACAAGTAGACAATGAGTAGTTCCAATAGACATATTGAACGCATTTCGATGGGCCCAAAGCGACTGATCAAGCTTGATTGACCTGTCCATCATAGATTGATCGATCATTTTTTCAAAAATCCCCTTGAGGTCACGATCCTTCAGTTCCTCCTGATCACTTGAATGTGGGTGGTAAGAGATGATCAATCGATTAGATGTCCCAGTGAGTTGGGAAACTTACTTGAAACTTCTCTGAAAGTGAGTACCCCGATCGCTTATGATTAAGTGACGAGCGTCGAAACATGTGAAACGGCATTGCATGAACTTTACCACCACCTTCGCATCATTAGGTTTCTCCATGTATAACCTCTTGGTTTCGTATGCATGGAACCTACACTCCTCCAACTCTAGTAGTATGTACATTCTTTCTAAAGCAACAAGACTAGCATCCATATTTAGTAGCTTCACCGCCCATAATGCCTTATTCTCAAGCGGGACATATAAATGAAAAGCTTTTCTATAAACTAGTCGACAATGAGAAGTGCTGATAGACCTCTTAAACGCATTTTCATAAGCCCAAATCGACTCGTCGAGTTTGATTGACCAGTCCATCGGAGATTGTTCGCTCATTTTTTCAAAAATCCACTTAAGGTCACGATTCTTCAGTTCCTCATGGTCGCTTGTATGTGGGTGGTAAGCACTGATCAATCAATTAGACGTTCCAATGAGTTGGGAAACTCGTTTGAAAACACTCTAAAAGTGAGTATGCCGATCGCTTATGGCTGAGTGACGGGCGTCGAAACGTGTGAAAAGGCATTGCATGAACTTTACCACCACCATCGCATTATTAGTTTTGGCCTTGTATAATCTTTCGGTTTCTTATGCATGGAACATGTACTCCTCCAACTCTAGTAGTATTTACATTCTTTCTAAAGTAACAAGACTAGCATCCATATTTAGTAGCTTCACCGCCCATAATTCGTCATTCTCAAGCGTGACATATAAATGAAAAGGTTTGCCATAAAATATTTGTCAATGAGAAGTACCGATAGAAGTTTTGAACGTATTTCGATAGGCCCAAATCAACTCATCGTGTTTGATAGACCAGTCCATCAGAGATTGATCGATCATTGTTTTATAAATCCACTTCAGGTCACGATTCTTCAGCTCCTCCTATTTGCTTGCATGTGGGTGGTAAGCGATGATCAATCGATTAGATGTCCAAATGAGGTGGGAAACGAGTTTCAAAACACTCTGATAGTGAGTACGCCGACCGCTTGTGATTGAGTGACGGGCGTCGAAACGTGTGAAAAAGACTTGCATCAACTTTACCACCGCCTTGGCATGATTAGTTTTCATATACATGGAAGCTATACTCCTTGAACTCTAGGACTATGTACATTCGTTCTAAAGCAACAAGACTAGCATCTATATATAGTAGCTTCACCGCACATAATGCGTTATTCTCAAGCAGGACATATAAATGAAAAGCTTTGCCATAAACTAGTCAACAATGAGAAGTGGCGATAGAAATCTTGAACGCATTTCGATAGGCCCAAAGCAACTCAACGAGCTTGATTGACCAGTCCATCAGAGATTTATCGATCGTATTTTAAAAAATCACATTGAGGTCACGATTCTTTAGATGCTCATGATTGCGTGCATGTGGGTGGTAAGAGATGATAAAATCGATTAGATGTCCCAATGAGTTGGGAAACTTGTTCAAAAACACTCTAAAAGTGAGTACGCCGATAGCTTATGATTGAGTGACGGGTGTCGAAACCTGTGAAAAGGCATTGCATGAACTCTAGTGGTTTGTACATTCTTTCTAAAGCAACAAATCTAGCACCCATTTTAGTAGCTTCACCGCCCATAATGCCTTATACTCAAGCGAGACATGTAAATGAAAAGCTTTGCCATAAACTAGTCGACAATGGGAAGTGCCAATAGATGTCTTGAACGGATTTTGATAGGCCCAAAGCGACTCATCGAGCCCTATTGACCTGTCCATCGGAGATTGATCGATCGTTTTCTCAAAAATACCCTTGAGGTCACGATTTTTTAGATCCTTCTGATCTCTTGCATGTCTGTGGTAAGCGATGATCAATCGATTAGATGTCCCAATGAGTTGGGAAACTCATTCGAAAATTCTCTAAAAGTGAATACCCCGATCGCTTATGACTTATTGATGGGAGTTGAAATGACTGAAAAGGCATTGGATAAACTTTACCACCGCCTTCGCATGATTAGTTTTTTCCTTGTATAATCTCTCGGTTTCATATTCATGGAAGCTATACTCCTTGAACTCTAGGCCTATGTACATTCATTCTAAAGCAACAAGACTAGCATCCATATATAGTAGCTTCACCGCACATAATGCGTTATTCTCAAGCAGGACATATAAATAAAAAGCTTTGCCATAAACTGGTCAACAATGAGAAGTGCCGATAGAAATCTTGAACGCAATTCGATAGGCCCAAAGCAACTCAACGAGCTTGATTGACCAGTCCATCAGAGATTGATCGATCGTGTTTTCAAAAATCCCATTGAGGTCACGATTCTTCAGATGCTCATGATCGCTTGCATGTGGGTGGTAAGAGATGATCAATCGATTAGATGTCCCAATGGGTTGGGAAACTCGTTTAAAAACACTCTAAAAGTGAGTACACCGATCGCTTATGATTGAGTGACGGGTGTTGAAACCTGTGAAAAGGCATTGCATGAACTTTACCATCTCCTTCGCATTATTAGCTTTCTCCTTGTATATTCTCACGGTTTTGTATGCATGGAACCTATACTCCGACAACTCTAATAGTATGTACATTCTTTCTAAAGCAACAAATCTAGCATCCATATTTAGTAGCTTCACCGCCGATAATGCCTTATTCTCAAGCGGGACATATAAATGAATAGCTTTGCCATAAACTAGTCGACAATGAGAAGTGCCGATAGATGTCTTGAACGCATTTTGATAGGCCCAAAGCGCCCGATCGACCTTGATTGACCAGTCCATCGAGAGATTGATCGATCGTTTTCTCAAAAATACCGTTGAGGTCACGATTTTTTAGATCCTCCTAATCGCCCGCATGTGTGGTAAGCGATGATCAACCCATTAGATGTCCCAATGAGTTGGGAAACTCATTCGAAAATTCTCTAAAAGTGAATACCCCGATCGCTTATCACTTATTGATGGGCGTTGAAACGAGTGAAAAGGCATTGGATGAACTTTACCACCGCCTTCGCATGATTAGTTTTTTCCTTGTATAATCTCTCGGTTTCATATTCATGGAAGCTATACTCCTTGAACTCTAGGAATATGTACATTCGTTCTAAAGCAACAAGACTAGCATCCATATATAGTAGCTTCACCGCACATAATGCATTATTCGAAGCGGGACATATAAATGAAAAGCTTTTCCATAAACTAGTCAACAATGAGAAGTGCCGATAGAAATCTTGAACGCAATTCGATAGGCCCAAAGCAACTCAACGAGCTTGATTGACCAGTCCATCAGAGATTGATCGATCGTGTTTCCAAAAATCCCATTGAGGTCACGATTCTTCAGATGCTCATGATCGCTTGCATGTGGGTGGTAAGAGATGATCAATCGATTAGATGTCCCAATGAGTTGGGAAACTCGTTCAAAACACTCTAAAAGTGAGTACGCCGATCGCTTATGATTGAGTGACGGGTGTTGAAACCTGTGAAAAGGCATTGCATGAACTTTACCATCTCCTTCGCATTATTAGCTTTCTCCTTGTATATTCTCTCGGTTTTGTATGCATGGAAACTGTACTCCGGCAACTCTAGTAGTATGTACATTCTTTCTAAAGCAACAAATCTAGCATCCATATTTAGTAGCTTCACCGCCGATAATGCCTTATTCTCAAGCGGGACATATAAATGAATAGCTTTGCCATAAACTAGTCGACAATGAGAAGTGCCGATAGATGTCTTGAACGCATTTTGATAGGCCCAAAGCCCCTGATCGACCTTGATTGACTAGTCCATCAGAGATTGATCGATCGTTTTCTCAAAAATACCGTTGAGGTCACGATTTTTTAGATCCTCCTAATCGCTTGCATGTGTGTGGTAAGCGATGATCAACCCATTAGATGTCCCAATGAGTTGGGAAACTCATTCGAAAATTCTCTAAAAGTGAATACCCCGATCGCTTATCACTTATTGATGGGCGTTGAAACGAGTGAAAAGGCATTGGATGAACTTTACCACCGCCTTCGCATGATTAGTTTTTTCCTTGTATAATCTCTCGGTTTCATATTCATGGAAGCTATACTCCTTGAACTCTAGGAATATGTACATTCGTTCTAAAGCAACAAGACTAGCATCCATATATAGTAGCTTCACCGCACATAATGCATTATTCTGAAGAAGGACATATAAATGAAAAGCTTTTCCATAAACTAGTCAACAATGAGAAGTGCCGATAGAAATCTTGAACGCAATTCGATAGGCCCAAAGCAACTCAACGAGCTTGATTGACCAGTCCATCAGAGATTGATCGATCGTGTTTCCAAAAATCCCATTGAGGTCACGATTCTTCAGATGCTCATGAACGCTTGCATGTGGGTGGTAAGAGATGATCAATCGATTAGATGTCCCAATGAGTTGGGAAACTCGTTCAAAACACTCTAAAAGTGAGTACGCCGATCGCTTATGATTGAGTGACGGGTGTTGAAACTCGTGAAAAGGCATTGCATGAACTTTACCATCTCCTTCGCATTATTAGCTTTCTCCTTGTATATTCTCTCGGTTTTGTATGCATGGAAACTGTACTCCGGCAACTCTAGTAGTATGTACATTCTTTCTAAAGCAACAAATCTAGCATCCATATTTAGTAGCTTCACCGCCCATAATGCCTTATACTCAAGCGAGACATGTAAATGAAAAGCTTTGCCATAAACTAGTCGACAATGAGAAGTGCCAATAGATATCTTGAACGCATTTTGATAGGCCCAAAGCGACTCATCGAGCTTGATTCACCAGTCCATCAGAGATTGATTGATCGTTTTTTCAAAAATACCCTTGAGGTCACGATTTTTTAGATCCTCCTGATCGCTTGCATGTGTGTGGTAAGCGATGATCAATCGATTAGATGTCCCAATGAGTTGGGAAACTCATTCGAAAATTCTCTAAAACTTAATACCCTGATCGCTTATGACGTAGTGATGGGCGTTGAAACGAGTGAAAAGGCATTGCATGAACTTTACCACCGCCTTCGCATGATTAGTTTTTTCCTTGTATAATCTCTCGGTTCCATATACATGGAAGCTATACTCCTTGAACTCAAGGACTATGTACATTCGTTCTAAAGCAACAAACTAGCATCCATATATAGTAGCTTCACCGCACATAATGCGTTATTCTCAAGTAGGACATATAAATGAAAAGCTTTACCATAAACTAGTCAACAATGAGAAGTGTCGATAGAAATCTTGAACGCAATTCGATAGGCCCAAAGTAACTCAACGAGCTTGATTGACCAGTCCATCAGAGATTGATCTATCATGTTTTCAGAAATCCCATTGAGGTCACGATTCTTCAGATGCTCATGATCGCTTGCATGTGGGTGGTAAGAGATGATAATATCGATTAGATGTCCCAATGAGTTGGGAAACTCGTTCAAAAACAATCTAAAAGTGAGTACGCCGATCGCTTATGATTGAGTGACGGGTGTCGAAACCTGTGAAAAGGCATTGCATGAACTTTACCATCTCCTTCGCATTATTAGCTTACTCCTTGTATATTCTCTCGGTTTTGTATGCATGGAAAGCGTCTTTGCGGCAACTCTAGTAGTATGTACATTCTTTCTAAAGCAACAAATCTAGCATCCATATTTAGTAGCTTCACCGCCGATAATGCCTTATTCTCAAGCAAGACATGTAAATGAAAAGCTTTGCCATAAACTAGTCGACAATGGGAAGTGCCAATAGATGTCTTGAACGCATTTTGATAGGCCGAAAGCGACTCATCTAGCTTGATTGACCAGTCCATCAGAGATTGATCGATCGTTTTCTCAAAAATACCCTTGAGGTCACAAGTTTTTAGATCCTCCTGATCGCTTGCATGTGTGTGGTAAGCGATGATCAATCGATTAGATGTCCCAATGAGTTGGGAAACTCATTCGAAAATTCTCTAAAAGTGAATACCCCGATCGCTTATGACTTAGTGATAGGCGTTGAAACGAGTGAAAAGGCATTGCATGAACTTTACCACCGCCTTCGCATGATTAGTTTTTTCCTTGTATAATCTCTCGGTTTCATATACATGGAAGCTATACTCCTTGAACTCTAGGACTATGTACATTCGTTCTAAAGCAACAAGACTAGCATCCATATATAGTAGCTTCACCGCACAAAATGTGTTATTCTCAAGCAGGACATATAAATGAATAAGCTTTGGCATAAACTAGTCAACAATGAGAAGTGCCGATAGAAATCTTGAATGCAATTCGATAGGGCAAAGCAACTCAACGAGCTTGATTGACCAGTCCATCAGAGATTGATCGATCGTGTTTTCAAAAATCCCATCGAGCTCACGATTCTTCAGATGCTCATGATCGCTTCCATGTGAGTGGTAAGAGATGATCAATCGATTAGATGTCCCAATGAGTTGGGAAACTCGTTCAAAAACACTCTAAAAGTGAGTACGGCGATCGCTTATGATTGAGTGACGGGTGTCGAAACCTGTGAAAATGCATTGCATGAACTTTACCATCGCTTTCGCATTATTAGCTTTCTCCTTGTATATTCTTTCGGTTTCGCATGCATGGAACTCGTACTCCCGCAACTCTAGTAGTATGTACATTCTTTCTAAAGCAACAAGACTAGCATCCATATTTAGTAGCTTCACCGCCCATAATACCTTGGTCTCAAGCGACACATGTAAATGAAAAGCTTTGGCATAAACTAGTCGACAATGAGAAGTGCCGATAGACGTCTTGAACGCATTTTGATAGGCCCAAAGCGACTCATCGAGCTTGATTCACCAGTCCATCAGAGATTGATTGATAGTTTTTTCAAAAGTTCCCTTGACGTCACGATTCTTCAGATCCTCCTGGTCGGCTGCATGTGGGTGATAAGCGATGATCAATCGATTAGATGTCCCAATGAGTTGGGAAACCCATTCGACGATTCTCTAAAAGTGTGTACCCTGATCGCTTATGACTTAGTGACGGGCGTTAAAACGTGTGAAAAGGCCTTGTATGAACTTTACCACCGCCTTCGCATCATTAGATTCCTCCTTCTATAATCTCTCGGTTTAGTATACATGGAACCTGTACTCCTCCAACTCTAGTAGTATGTACATTCTTTCTAAAGCAACAACACTAGCATCCATATTTAGTAGCGTCACAGCCCATAATGCCTTATTCTCAAAAGGGGCATATAAATGAAAAGCTTTGCCATAAATATGTCGACAATGAGAAGTGCCGATAGACGTCTTGAATGCATTTCGAAAGGCCCAAAGCCACTCATCGAGCTTGATTGACCAGTCCATCAGAGATTGATCGATCTTTTTTCCAAAAATCCCCGTGAGGTCATGATTCTTCAGATCCTGCTGATCGCTTGAATGTGGGTGGTAAGAAATGATTAATCGATTAGATGTCCCAATGAGTTGGGAAACTCATTCGAAAACACTCTGAAAGTTAGTATGTCGATCTCTTATGATTGAGTGACGGGTGTCGAAAAGTGTGATAAGGCATTGCATGAACTTTACCATCACCTTCACAATATTAGCTTTCTCCTTGTACATTCTCTCGGTGTCGTATGCATGGAACCGGTACTAGTGCAACTCTAGTAGTATGTACATTCTTTCTAAAGAAACAAGACTAGAATCCATATTTAGTAGCTTCACCGCCCATAATGCGTTATTCTCAAGCGAGACATGTAAATCAAAAGCTTTTCCATAAATTAGTCGACAATAAGAAGTGCCGTAGACGTCTTGAACGCGTTTCGATAGGCCCAAAGCAACTCATCAAGCTCTATTGACCAGTCCATCAGAGATTGATCAATCATTTTTCCAAAAATCGATGTGAGGTCACGATTCTTCAGATCCTCCTGATTTCTTGCATGTGGTTGGTAAGAGATGATCAATCGATTAGATGTCCCAATGAGTTGGGAAACTCGTTCGAAAACACTCTGAAATTTAGTACCCCGATCACTTATAACGGAATGACGGGCGTTGAAACGTGTGAAAAGGCATTGCATGAAGTTTACCACCGCCTTCGCATCATTAGCTTTCTCATTGTATAATCTGTCGGTTTCGTATAAATGGACCCTATAATCCTCCAACTCTAGTACTATGTATATCTTTCTAAAGCAACAAGACGAGCATCGATATTTAGTAGCTTCACCGCACATAATGCCTTATGCTCAAGTGGGACATATAAATGAACAGCTTTGCCATAAACTAGTCGACAATGAGAAGTGCAGATAGATGGCTATGACGCATTTTGATAGGCCCAAAGCGCCTCATCGAGCTTGATTGACCAGTCCATCAGAGATTAATCGATCGTTTTTTCAAAAATCCCCTTGAGTTCACGATTTTTTAGGTCCTCCTGATCGCTTGCATGTGGGTGGTAAGCGATGATCAATCCATTAGAGGTCCCAATGAGTTGGGAAACTCATTTGAAAATTCTCTAAAAGTGAGTACCCTGATCGGTTATGACTGAGTGACGGTCGTCGACACCTGTGAAATGGCATTGCATGAACTTTACCACCACCTTCACAACATTAGCATTCTCCTTGTATAATCTCTCGGTTTCGTATGCATGGAACCTGTACACCTCCTACTCTAGTACCATGTACATTCTTTCTAAAGCAACAAGACTAGCATCCATATTTAGTAGCTTCACCGCCCATAATGGCGTATTCTCAAGCGAGACATATAAATGAAAAGCTTTGCCATAAACTAGTAGACAATGAGTAGTTCCGATAGATGTATTGAACGCATTTCGATAGGCCCAAAGAGAGTCATCGAGCATGATTGACCAGTCCATCAGAGATTGATCGATCATTTTTTCTAAAATCCCCGTGAGGTCACGATCCTTCAATTCCTCCTTATCGCTTGCATGTGGGTTGTAAGAGATGATCAATCGATTAGATGTCCTAGTGAGTTGGGAAACTCATTTGAAAATTCTGTGGAAGTGAGTACTCCGATCGCTTATGACTAAGTGATTGGCGTCGAAACGTGCAAAATGGAATTGCATGAACTTTACCACCGCCTTCGCATCATTTGCTTTCACCTTGTATAACCTCTCGGTTTCGTATGCATGGAACCTATAATCCTCCAACTCTAGTAGTATGTACATTCTTTCTAAAGAAACAAGACTAGAATCGATATTTAGTAGCTTCACCACCCATAATGCCTTATTCTCAAGCGGGACATATAAATGAACAGCTTTGCCATAAACTAGTCGACAATGAGAAGTGCTGATAGATGTCTTGAACGCATTTTGATAGGCCCAAAGCGCCTCATCGAGCTTGATTGACCAGTCGATCAGAGATTAATCGATCATTTTTAAAAAAATCCCCTTGAGGTCACGATTCTTCAGGTGCTCTTGATCGCTTACATCTGCGTGATAAGAGACGATCACTAGATTAGATGTCCCACTGAATTGGGAAACGCATTTGAAAATTCTCTGAAAGTGAGTTACACGATCGGTTATGACTGAGTGACGGGCGTCGAAACGTGTGAAATGGCATTGAATGACCTTTACCACCACCTTTACATCATTAGCTTTCTCCTTGTATAATATCTCGGTTTCGTATGCATGGAACCTGTACTCCTCCAACTCTAGTAGTATGTACATTCTTTCTAAAGCAACAAGACTAGCATCCATATTTAGTAGATTCACCACCCATAATGCCTTATTCTCAAGCGGGACATATAAATGAAAAGCTTTACTATAAACTAGTCGACAATGAGAAGTGCCGATAAGCATCTTGAACGCATTACGATAGGCCCAAAGCGACTAATCGAGCTTGATTGACCAGTCCATCAGAGATTAATCGATCATTTTTTAAAAAATCCCCTTGAGTTCACGATTTTGTAGGTCCTCCTGATCGCTTGCATGTGGGTGGGAAGCGATGATCAATCGATTAGATGTCCCAATGAGTTGGAAAACTCATTTGAAAATTTTGTAAAAGTGAGTACCTTATCGCTTATGATCGAGTGCCGGGCGTCGAAACGTGTGAAATTGAATTGCATGAATTTTTCCACCGCCTGCGCATCATAAGCTTTCTCCTTGTATAACCTCTCGGTTTCGTATGCATGGACCCTATAATCCTCCAACTCTAGTAGTATGTACATCTTTCTAAAGCAACAAGACGAGAATCCATATTTAGTAGCCTCACCGCACATAATGCCTTATTCTCAAGCGGGACATATAAATGAACAACTTTGCCATAAACTAGTCGACAATGAGAAGTGCCGATAGATGTTTTGAACGCATTTTGATAGGCCCAAAGCGCCTCATCGAGCTTGATTGACCAGTCGATCAGAGATTAATCGATCATTTTTTCAAAAATCCCCTTGAGGTCACGATTCTTCAGGTGCTCTTGATCGCTTACATCTGCGTGGTAAGAGACGATCACTAGATTAGATGTCCCACTGAATTGGGAAACGCATTTGAAAATTCTCTGAAAGTGAGTTACCCGATCGGTTATGACTGACTGACGGGCGTCGAAACGTTTGAAATGGCATTGAATGACCTTTACCACCACCTTTATATCATTAGCTTTCTCCTTGTATAATCTCTCGGTTTCGTATGCATGGAACCTGTACTCCTCCAACTCTAGTAGTATGTACATTCTTTCTAAAGCAACAAGACTAGCATCCATATTTAGTAGATTCACCACCCATAATGCCTTATTCTCAAGCGGGACATATAAATGAAAAGCTTTTCTATAAACTAGTCGACAATGAGAAGTGTCGATAGGCATCTTGAACGCATTATGATAGGCCCAAAGCTACTCATGGATCTTGATTGACCAGTCCATCAGAGATTGATCGATCGTTTTTAAAAAAAATCCCCTTGAGTTCATGATTTTTTAGGTCCTCCTGATCACTTGCATGTGGGTGGGAAGCAATGATCAATCGATTAGATGTCCCAATGAGTTGGGAAACTCATTTGAAAATTCTGTGAAAGTGAGTACCCCGATCGCTTATGATCGAGTGACGGGCATCGAAACGTGTGAAATGGAATTGCATGAACTTTACCACCGCCTTTGCATCATTAGCTTTCTCCTTGTGTAACCTCTCGGTTTCTTATGCATGGAACCTGTACATCTCCAACTCTAGTACCATGTACGTTCTTTCTAAAGCAAAAAGACTAGCATCCATATTTAGTAGCTTCACCGACCATAATGCCGTATTCTCAACCGAGACATATAAATGAAAAGCTTTGCCATAAACTAGTAGACAATGAGTAGTTCTGATAGACGTCTTGAACGCATTTCCATAGGACCATAGCGACTCATTAAGCTTGATTGACCCGTCCATCAGAGATTGATCGATCATTTTTTCAAAAATCCCCTTGAGGTCACGATCCTTCAGTTCCTCCTGATCGCTTGCATGTGGGTGGTAAGAGATGATCAATCGATTAGACGTCCAAATGAGTTGGGAAACTCGTTTGAAAACACTCTGATAGTGAGTACGCCGACCGCTTATGGCTGAGTGACGGGCGTCAAAACGTGTGAAAAGGCATTGCATGAACTTTACCACCGCCTTCGCATTATTAGCTTTCGCCATGTATAATCTTCCGGTTTCTTATCTATGGAACCTGTACTCCTCCAATTCTAGTAGTATGTACTTTCTTTCTAAAGCAACAAGACTAGCATCCATATTTAGTAGCTTCACCGCCCATAATTCCTTATTCTCAAGCATGACATATAAATGAAAAGCTTTGCCTTAAAATATCCGACAAGGAGAAGTGCCGATAGACGTCTTGAACGTATTTCGATAGGCCCAAAGCTACTCATCGTGTTTGATAGACCAGTCCATCCGAGATTGATCGATCATTGTTTTATAAATCCACTTGAGGTCACGATTCTTCAGCTCCTCCTGGTTGGTTGCATGCGGGTGGTAAGCAATGATCAATCGATTAAACGTCCAAATGAGTGAGGAAACTCCTTTGAGAACACTCTGATAGTGAGTACGACGACCGCTTATGGCTGAGTGACGGGCGTCGAAACATGTGAAAAGGCATTGCATGAACTTTACCACCGCCTTCGCATTATTAGCTTTCGCCTAGTATAATCTTTCGGTTTCTTATGTATGGAACCTGTACTCCTCCAATTCTAGTAGTATAAACTTTCTTTCTAAAGCAACAAGACTAGCATCCATATTTAGTAGCTTCACCGCCCATAATTCCTTATTCTCAAGCGTCACATATAAATGAAAAGCTTTGCCATAAAATATTCGACAATGAGAAGTGCCGATAGACGTCTTGAACGTATTTCGACAGGCCCAAAGCTACTCTTCGTGTTTGATAGACCAATCCATCCGAGATTGATCAATCATTTTTTTATACATCCACTTGAGGTCACGATTCTTCAGCTCCTCCTGGTTGCTTGCATGTGGGTGGTAAGCGATGATCAATCGATTAGATCTCCAAATGAGTTGGGAAACTCGTTTGAAAACACTCTGATAGTTTGTACGCCGACCGCTTGTGGCTGAGTGACGGGCGTCGAAACGTGTGAAAAGGCATTGCATGAACTTTACCACCGTCTTCGCATTATTACCTTTCGCCTTGTATAATCTTTCGGTTTCTTATGTATGGAACCTGTACTCCTCCAACTCTAGTAGTATGTACTTTCTTTCTAACGCAAAAAGACTAGCATCCATATTTAGTAGCTTCACCGCCCATAATTCCTTATTCTCAAGCGTCACATATAAATGAAAAGAATTGCCATAAAATATTCGACAATGAGAAGTGTCGATAGACGTCTTGAACGTATTTTGATAGGCCCAAAGCGACTCATCGTTTTTGATTGACAAGTCAATCAAAGATTGATCGATCATTTTTTCAAAAATCCACTTGAGGTCACGATTCTTCAGTTCCTCATAGTCGCTTGTATGTGGGTGGTAAGCGATGATTAATCGATTAGATGTCCCAATCAAAATGGGAAACTCATTTCAAAACACTCTGAAAGTTACTACGTCGATAGCTTATGGCTGAGTGACGGCCGTCAAAACGTGTGAAAAAGCATTGCATGAACTTTACCACCGCCATCGCATTATTAGTGTTGGCCTTGTATAATCTTTCAGTTTCTTATGCATGGAACCTGTACTCCTCTAACTCTAGTAGTATGTACTTTCTTTCTAAAGCAACAAGACTAGCATCCATATTTAGTAGTTTGACCGCCCAGAATTCCTTTTTCTCAAGCGTCACATATAAATGAAAAGCTTTGCTATAAAATATTCGACAATGAGAAGTGCCGATAGACGTCTTGAACGTATTTTGATAGGCCCAAAGCTACTCATCGTGTTTGATAGACCAGTCCATCTGAGATTGATCGATCATTTTTTTATAAATCCACTTGAGGTCTCGATTCTTCAGCTCCTCCTGGTTGCTTGCATGTGGGTGGTAAACGATGATCAATCGATTAGATGTCCGAATGAGTTGGGAAACTTGTTTGAAAACACTCTAAAAGTGAGTACGCCGTTCGCTTATGACTGAGTGACGGGCGTCGAAACAAGTCAAAAGGCATTGAAGGAACTTTACCACCGCCTTCGCATTATTAGCTTTCGCCTTATATAATCTTTCGGTTTCTTATGTATGGAACCTGTACTCCTCCAACTCTAGTAGTATGTACTTTCTTTCTAAAGCAACAAGTCTAGCATCCATATTTAGTAGCTTCACCGCCCATAATTCCTTATTCTCGAGCATGACATAGAAAGGAAAAGCTTTGCCATAAAATCTTCGACAATGAGAAGTGCCGATAGACGTCTTGAACGTATTTCGATAGGCCCAAAGCTACTCATCGTGTTTGATAGACCAGTCCATCTGAGATTGATCGATCATTTTTTTATAAATCCACTTGAGGTCTCGATTCTTCATCTCCTCCTGGTTGCTTGCATGTGGGTGGTAAACGATGATCAATCGATTAGATGTCCGAATGAGTTGGGAAACTTGTTTGAAAACACTCTAAAAGTGAGTACGCCGTTCGCTTATGACTGAGTGACGGGCGTCGAAACAAGTCAAAAGGCATTGAAGGAACTTTACCACCGCCTTCACATTATTAGCTTTCGCCTTATATAATCTTTCGGTTTCTTATGTATGGAACCTGTACTCCTCCAACTCTAGTAGTATGTACTTTCTTTCTAAAGCAACAAGACTAGCATCCATATTTAGTAGGTTCACCGCCCATAATTCCTTATTCGAAGCGTCACATATAAATGAAAAGCATTGCCATAAAATATTCGACAATGAGAAGTGTCGATAGACGTCTTGAACGTATTTCGATAGGCCCAAAGCGACTCATCATTTTTGATTGACAAGTCAATCAAAGATTGATCGATCATTCTTTCAAAAATCCACTTGAGGTCACGATTCTTCGCTCCTCATAGTCGCTTGTATGTGGGTGGTAAGCGATGATCAATCGATTAGATGTCCCAATCAAAATGGGAAACTCATTTCAAAACACTCTGAAAGTTAGTACGTCGATAGCTTATGGCTGAGTGACGGCCGTCAAAACGTGTGAAAAAGCATTGCATGAACTTTACCACCGCCATCGCATTATTAGTGTTGGCCTTGTATAATCTTTCAGTTTCTTATGCATGGACCTGTACTCCTCTAACTCTAGTAGTATGTACTTTCTTTCTAAAGCAACAAGACTAGCATCCATATTTAGTAGTTTGACCGCCCCGTAATTCCTTTTTCTCAAGCGTCACATATAAATGAAAAGCTTTGCAATAAAATATTCGACAATGAGAAGTGCCGATAGACGTCTTGAACGTATTTCGATAGGCCCAAAGCTACTCATCGTGTTTGATAGACCAATCCATCCGAGATTGATCGATCATTTTTTTATAAATCCACTTGAGGTCTCGATTCTTCAGCTCCTCCCGGTTGCTTGCATGTGGGTGGTAAACGATGATCAATCGATTAGATGTCCGAATGAGTTGGGAAACTTGTTTGAAAACACTCTAAAAGTGAGTACGCCGTTCGCTTATGACTGAGTGACGGGCGTCGAAACAAGTCAAAAGGCATTGAAGGAACTTTACCACCGCCTTCGCATTATTAGCTTTCGCCTTATATAATCTTTCGGTTACTTATGTATGGAACCCGTACTTCTCCAACTCTAGTAGTATGTACTTTCTTTCTAAAGCAACAAGACTAGCATCCATATTTAGTAGGTTCACCGCCCATAATTCCTTATTCTAAAGCGTCACATATAAATGAAAAGCATTGCCATAAAATATTCGACAATGAGAAGTGTCGATAGACGTCTTGAACGTATTTCGATAGGCCCAAAGCGACTCATCATTTTTGATTGACAAGTCAATCAAAGATTGATCGATCATTTTTTCAAAAATCCACTTGAGGTCACGATTCTTCAGTTCCTCATAGTCGCTTGTATGTGGGTGGTAAGCGATGATCAATCGATTAGATGTCCCAATCAAAATGGGAAACTCATTTCAAAACACTCTGAAAGTTAGTACATCGATAGCTTATGGCTGAGTGACGGCCGTCAAAACGTGTGAAAAAGCATTGCATGAACTTTACCACCGCCATCGCATTATTAGTGTTGGCCTTGTATAATCTTTCGGCTTTCTTATGCATGGACTCGTACTCCTCTAACTCTAGTAGTATGTACTTTCTTTCTAAAGCAACAAGACTAGCATCCATATTTAGTAGTTTGACCGCCCATAATTCCTTTTTCTCAAGCGTCACATATAAATGAAAAGCTTTGCAATAAAATATTCGACAATGAGAAGTGCCGATAGACGTCTTGGACGTATTTCGATAGGCCCAAAGCTACTCATCGTGTTTGATAGACCAGTCCATCTGAGATTGATCGATCATTTTTTTATAAATCCACTTGAGGTCTCGATTCTTCAGCTCCTCCCCGGTTGCTTGCATGTGGGTGGTAAACGATGATCAATCGATTAGATGTCCGAATGAGTTGGGAAACTTGTTTGAAAACACTCTAAAAGTGAGTACGCCGTTCGCTTATGACTGAGTGACGGGCGTCGAAACAAGTCAAAAGGCATTGAAGGAACTTTACCACCGCCTTCGCATTATTAGCTTTCGCCTTATATAATCTTTCGGTTACTTATGTATGGAACCTGTACTTCTCCAACTCTAGTAGTATGTACTTTCTTTCTAAAGCAACAAGACTAGCATCCATATTTAGTAGGTTCACCGCCCATAATTCGTTATTCTCAAGCATGACATATAAATGAAAAGCATTGCCATAAAATATTCGACAATGAGAAGTGTCGATAGACGTCTTGAACGTATTTCGATAGGCCCAAAGCGACTCATCATTTTTGATTGACAAGTCAATCAAAGATTGATCGATCATTTTTTCAAAAATCCACTTGAGGTCACGATTCTTCGCTTCCTCATAGTCGCTTGTATGTGGGTGGTAAGCGATGATCAATCGATTAGATGTCCCAATCAAAATGGGAAACTCATTTCAAAACACTCGAAAGTTAGTACATCGATAGCTTATGGCCGAGTGACGGCCGTCAAAACGTGTGAAAAAGCATTGCATGAACTTTACCACCGCCATCGCATTATTAGTGTTGGCCTTGTATAATCTTTCGGTTTCTTATGCATGGACCCGTACTCCTCTAACTCTAGTAGTATGTACTTTCTTTCTAAAGCAACAAGACTAGCATCCATATTTAGTAGTTTGACCGCCCGAATTCCTTTTTCTCAAGCGTCACATATAAATGAAAAGCTTTGCAATAAAATATTCGACAATGAGAAGTGCCGATAGACGTCTTGGACGTATTTCGATAGGCCCAAAGCTACTCATCGTGTTTGATAGACCGAGTCCATCCGAGATTGATCGATCATTTTTTTATAAATCCACTTGAGGTCTCGATTCTTCAGCTCCTCCCGGTTGCTTGCATGTGGGTGGTAAACGATGATCAATCGATTAGATGTCCGAATGAGTTGGGAAACTTGTTTGAAAACACTCTAAAAGTGAGTACGCCGTTCGCTTATGACTGAGTGACGGGCGTCGAAACAAGTCAAAAGGCATTGAAGGAACTTTACCACCGCCTTCGCATTATTAGCTTTCGCCTTATATAATCTTTCGGTTACTTATGTATGGAACTCCGTACTTCTCCAACTCTAGTAGTATGTACTTTCTTTCTAAAGCAACAAGACTAGCATCCATATTTAGTAGGTTCACCGCCCATAATTCCTTATTCTAAAGCGTCACATATAAATGAAAAGCATTGCCATAAAATATTCGACAATGAGAAGTGTCGATAGACGTCTTGAACGTATTTCGATAGGCCCAAAGCGACTCATCATTTTTGATTGACAAGTCAATCAAAGATTGATCGATCATTTTTTCAAAAATCCACTTGAGGTCACGATTCTTCGCTCCTCATAGTCGCTTGTATGTGGGTGGTAAGCGATGATCAATCGATTAGATGTCCCAATCAAAATGGGAAACTCATTTCAAAACACTCTGAAAGTTAGTACATCGATAGCTTATGGCTGAGTGACGGCCGTCAAAACGTGTGAAAAAGCATTGCATGAACTTTACCACCGCCATCGCATTATTAGTGTTGGCCTTGTATAATCTTTCAGTTTCTTATGCATGGACTCCGTACTCCTCTAACTCTAGTAGTATGTACTTTCTTTCTAAAGCAACAAGACTAGCATCCATATTTAGTAGTTTGACCGCCCGAATTCCTTTTTCTCAAGCGTCACATATAAATGAAAAGCTTTGCAATAAAATATTCGACAATGAGAAGTGCCGATAGACGTCTTGGACGTATTTCGATAGGCCCAAAGCTACTCATCGTGTTTGATAGACCGATCCATCCGAGATTGATCGATCATTTTTTTATAAATCCACTTGAGGTCTCGATTCTTCGGCTCCTCCCCGGTTGCTTGCATGTGGGTGGTAAACGATGATCAATCGATTAGATGTCCGAATGAGTTGGGAAACTTGTTTGAAAACACTCTAAAAGTGAGTACGCCGTTCGCTTATGACCGAGTGACGGGCGTCGAAACAAGTCAAAAGGCATTGAAGGAACTTTACCACCGCCTTCACATTATTAGCTTTCGCCTTATATAATCTTTCGGTTTCTTATGTATGGAACCCGTACTCCTCCAACTCTAGTAGTATGTACTTTCTTTCTAAAGCAACAAGACTAGCATCCATATTTAGTAGGTTCACCGCCCATAATTCCTTATTCTCAAGCGTCACATATAAATGAAAAGCATTGCCATAAAATATTCGACAATGAGAAGTGTCGATAGACGTCTTGAACGTATTTCGATAGGCCCAAAGCGACTCATCATTTTTGATTGACAAGTCAATCAAAGATTGATCGATCATTTTTTCAAAAATCCACTTGAGGTCACGATTCTTCGCTCCTCATAGTCGCTTGTATGTGGGTGGTAAGCGATGATCAATCGATTAGATGTCCCAATCAAAATGGGAAACTCATTTCAAAACACTCGAAAGTTACTACGTCGATAGCTTATGGCCGAGTGACGGCCGTCAAAACGTGTGAAAAAGCATTGCATGAACTTTACCACCGCCATCGCATTATTAGTGTTGGCCTTGTATAATCTTTCGGTTTTTATGCATGGACTCGTACTCCTCTAACTCTAGTAGTATGTACTTTCTTTCTAAAGCAACAAGACTAGCATCCATATTTAGTAGTTTGACCGCCCTAATTCCTTTTTCTCAAGCGTCACATATAAATGAAAAGCTTTGCAATAAAATATTCGACAATGAGAAGTGCCGATAGACGTCTTGAACGTATTTCGATAGGCCCAAAGCTACTCATCGTGTTTGATAGACAGTCCATCCGAGATTGATCGATCATTTTTTTATAAATCCACTTGAGGTCTCGATTCTTCAGCTCCTCCCCGGTTGCTTGCATGTGGGTGGTAAACGATGATCAATCGATTAGATGTCCGAATGAGTTGGGAAACTTGTTTGAAAACACTCTAAAAGTGAGTACGCCGTTCGCTTATGACCGAGTGACGGCGTCGAAACAAGTCAAAAGGCATTGAAGGAACTTTACCACCGCCTTCGCATTATTAGCTTTCGCCTTATATAATCTTTCGGTTACTTATGTATGGAACCCGTACTTCTCCAACTCTAGTAGTATGTACTTTCTTTCTAAAGCAACAAGACTAGCATCCATATTTAGTAGGTTCACCGCCCATAATTCCTTATTCTAAAGCGTCACATATAAATGAAAAGCATTGCCATAAAATATTCGACAATGAGAAGTGTCGATAGACGTCTTGAACGTATTTCGATAGGCCCAAAGCGACTCATCATTTTTGATTGACAAGTCAATCAAAGATTGATCGATCATTTTTTCAAAAATCCACTTGAGGTCACGATTCTTCGCTCCTCATAGTCGCTTGTATGTGGGTGGTAAGCGATGATCAATCGATTAGATGTCCCAATCAAAATGGGAAACTCATTTCAAAACACTCTGAAAGTTAGTACATCGATAGCTTATGGCTGAGTGACGGCCGTCAAAACGTGTGAAAAAGCATTGCATGAACTTTACCACCGCCATCGCATTATTAGTGTTGGCCTTGTATAATCTTTCAGTTTCTTATGCATGGACTCGTACTCCTCTAACTCTAGTAGTATGTACTTTCTTTCTAAAGCAACAAGACTAGCATCCATATTTAGTAGTTTGACCGCCCGAATTCCTTTTTCTCAAGCGTCACATATAAATGAAAAGCTTTTCCATAAAATATTCGACAATGAAAAGTGTCAATAGACGTCTTGGGCGTATTTTGATACCCCCAAAGCTACTCATCGTGTTTGATGGACCAGTCCATCTGAGATTGATCGATCATTTTTTTATAAATCCACTTGAGGTGACGATTCTTCGGCTCCTCCTCCGGTTGCTTGCATGTGGGTGGTAAACGATGATCAATCGATTAGATGTCCGAATGAGTTGGGAAACTTGTTTGAAAACACTCTAAAAGTGAGTACGCCGTTCGCTTATGACCGAGTGACGGGCGTCGAAACAAGTCAAAAGGCATTGAAGGAACTTTACCACCGCCTTCACATTATTAGCTTTCGCCTTATATAATCTTTCGGTTTCTTATGTATGGAACCCGTACTCCTCCAACTCTAGTAGTATGTACTTTCTTTCTAAAGCAACAAGACTAGCATCCATATTTAGTAGGTTCACCGCCCATAATTCCTTATTCTGAAGCGTCACATATAAATGAAAAGCATTGCCATAAAATATTCGACAATGAGAAGTGTCGATAGACGTCTTGAACGTATTTTGATAGGCCCAAAGCGACTCATCATTTTTGATTGACAAGTCAATCAAAGATTGATCGATCATTTTTTCAAAAATCCACTTGAGGTCACGATTCTTCGCTTCCTCATAGTCGCTTGTATGTGGGTGGTAAGCGATGATCAATCGATTAGATGTCCCAATCAAAATGGGAAACTCATTTCAAAACACTCTGAAAGTTACTACGTCGATAGCTTATGGCTGAGTGACGGCCGTCAAAACGTGTGAAAAAGCATTGCATGAACTTTACCACCGCCATCTTATTATTAGTGTTGGCCTTGTATAATCTTTCAGTTTCTTATGCATGGACCTGTACTCCTCTAACTCTAGTAGTATGTACTTTCTTTCTAAAGCAACAAGACTAGCATCCATATTTAGTAGTTTGACCGCCCAGAATTCCTTTTTCTCAAGCGTCACATATAAATGAAAAGCTTTGCAATAAAATATTCGACAATGAGAAGTGCCGATAGACGTCTTGAACGTATTTCGATAGGCCCAAAGCTACTCATCGTGTTTGATAGACCAGTCCATCTGAGATTGATCGATCATTTTTTTATAAATCCACTTGAGGTCTCGATTCTTCGGCTCCTCCCCGGTTGCTTGCATGTGGGTGGTAAACGATGATCAATCGATTAGATGTCCGAATGAGTTGGGAAACTTGTTTGAAAACACTCTAAAAGTGAGTACGCCGTTCGCTTATGACTGAGTGACGGGCGTCGAAACAAGTCAAAAGGCATTGAAGGAACTTTACCACCGCCTTCGCATTATTAGCTTTCGCCTTATATAATCTTTCGGTTACTTATGTATGGAACTCGTACTTCTCCAACTCTAGTAGTATGTACTTTCTTTCTAAAGCAACAAGACTAGCATCCATATTTAGTAGGTTCACCGCCCATAATTCCTTATTCTAAAGCGTCACATATAAATGAAAAGCATTGCCATAAAATATTCGACAATGAGAAGTGTCGATAGACGTCTTGAACGTATTTCGATAGGCCCAAAGCGACTCATCATTTTTGATTGACAAGTCAATCAAAGATTGATCGATCATTTTTTCAAAAATCCACTTGAGGTCACGATTCTTCGCTTCCTCATAGTCGCTTGTATGTGGGTGGTAAGCGATGATCAATCGATTAGATGTCCCAATCAAAATGGGAAACTCATTTCAAAACACTCGAAAGTTAGTACATCGATAGCTTATGGCCGAGTGACGGCCGTCAAAACGTGTGAAAAAGCATTGCATGAACTTTACCACCGCCATCGCATTATTAGTGTTGGCCTTGTATAATCTTTCGCCTTCTTATGCATGGACCCGTACTCCTCTAACTCTAGTAGTATGTACTTTCTTTCTAAAGCAACAAGACTAGCATCCATATTTAGTAGTTTGACCGCCCGGAATTCCTTTTTCTCAAGCGTCACATATAAATGAAAAGCTTTGCAATAAAATATTCGACAATGAGAAGTGCCGATAGACGTCTTGGACGTATTTCGATAGGCCCAAAGCTACTCATCGTGTTCGATAGACCGATCCATCCGAGATTGATCGATCATTTTTTTATAAATCCACTTGAGGTCTCGATTCTTCGGCTCCTCCCCGGTTGCTTGCATGTGGGTGGTAAACGATGATCAATCGATTAGATGTCCGAATGAGTTGGGAAACTTGTTTGAAAACACTCTAAAAGTGAGTACGCCGTTCGCTTATGACCGAGTGACGGGCGTCGAAACAAGTCAAAAGGCATTGAAGGAACTTTACCACCGCCTTCACATTATTAGCTTTCGCCTTATATAATCTTTCGGTTTCTTATGTATGGAACCCGTACTCCTCCAACTCTAGTAGTATGTACTTTCTTTCTAAAGCAACAAGACTAGCATCCATATTTAGTAGGTTCACCGCCCATAATTCCTTATTCTCAAGCGTCACATATAAATGAAAAGCATTGCCATAAAATATTCGACAATGAGAAGTGTCGATAGACGTCTTGAACGTATTTCGATAGGCCCAAAGCGACTCATCATTTTTGATTGACAAGTCAATCAAAGATTGATCGATCATTTTTTCAAAAATCCACTTGAGGTCACGATTCTTCAGTTCCTCATAGTCGCTTGTATGTGGGTGGTAAGCGATGATCAATCGATTAGATGTCCCAATCAAAATGGGAAACTCATTTCAAAACACTCTGAAAGTTACTACGTCGATAGCTTATGGCTGAGTGACGGCCGTCAAAACGTGTGAAAAAGCATTGCATGAACTTTACCACCGCCATCGCATTATTAGTGTTGGCCTTGTATAATCTTTCGCCTTATGCATGGACCTCGTACTCCTCTAACTCTAGTAGTATGTACTTTCTTTCTAAAGCAACAAGACTAGCATCCATATTTAGTAGTTTGACCGCCAGAATTCCTTTTTCTCAAGCGTCACATATAAATGAAAAGCTTTGCAATAAAATATTCGACAATGAGAAGTGCCGATAGACGTCTTGAACGTATTTCGATAGGCCCAAAGCTACTCATCGTGTTTGATAGACCAGTCCATCTGAGATTGATCGATCATTTTTTTATAAATCCACTTGAGGTCTCGATTCTTCAGCTCCTCCTGGTTGCTTGCATGTGGGTGGTAAACGATGATCAATCGATTAGATGTCCGAATGAGTTGGGAAACTTGTTTGAAAACACTCTAAAAGTGAGTACGCCGTTCGCTTATGATCGAGTGACGGGCGTCGAAACAAGTCAAAAGGCATTGAAGGAACTTTACCACCGCCTTCGCATTATTAGCTTTCGCCTTATATAATCTTTTGGTTACTTATGTATGGAACCTGTACTTCTCCAACTCTAGTAGTATGTACTTTCTTTCTAAAGCAACAAGACTAGCATCCGTATTTAGTAGGTTCACCGCCCATAATTCCTTATTCGAAAGCGTCACATATAAATGAAAAGCATTGCCATAAAATATTCGACAATGAGAAGTGTCGATAGACGTCTTGAACGTATTTCGATAGGCCCAAAGCGACTCATCATTTTTGATTGACAAGTCAATCAAAGATTGATCGATCATTTTTTCAAAAATCCACTTGAGGTCACGATTCTTCGCTCCTCATAGTCGCTTGTATGTGGGTGGTAAGCGATGATCAATCGATTAGATGTCCCAATCAAAATGGGAAACTCATTTCAAAACACTCTGAAAGTTAGTACATCGATAGCTTATGGCTGAGTGACGGCCGTCAAAACGTGTGAAAAAGCATTGCATGAACTTTACCACCGCCATCGCATTATTAGTGTTGGCCTTGTATAATCTTTCAGTTTCTTATGCATGGAACCTGTACTCCTCCAACTCTAGTAGTATGTACTTTCTTTCTAAAGCAACAAGACTAGCATCCATATTTAGTAGTTTGACCGCCCAGAATTCCTTTTTCTCAAGCGTCACATATAAATGAAAAGCTTTGCAATAAAATATTCGACAATGAGAAGTGCCGATAGACGTCTTGGACGTATTTCGATAGGCCCAAAGCTACTCATCGTGTTTGATAGACCAGTCCATCTGAGATTGATCGATCATTTTTTTATAAATCCACTTGAGGTCTCGATTCTTCAGCTCCTCCTGGTTGCTTGCATGTGGGTGGTAAACGATGATCAATCGATTAGATGTCCGAATGAGTTGGGAAACTTGTTTGAAAACACTCTAAAAGTGAGTACGCCGTTCGCTTATGACTGAGTGACGGGCGTCGAAACAAGTCAAAAGGCATTGAAGGAACTTTACCACCGCCTTCGCATTATTAGCTTTCGCCTTATATAATCTTTCGGTTACTTATGTATGGAACTCCGTACTTCTCCAACTCTAGTAGTATGTACTTTCTTTCTAAAGCAACAAGACTAGCATCCATATTTAGTAGGTTCACCGCCCATAATTCCTTATTCTAAAGCGTCACATATAAATGAAAAGCATTGCCATAAAATATTCGACAATGAGAAGTGTCGATAGACGTCTTGAACGTATTTCGATAGGCCCAAAGCGACTCATCATTTTTGATTGACAAGTCAATCAAAGATTGATCGATCATTTTTTCAAAAATCCACTTGAGGTCACGATTCTTCAGTTCCTCATAGTCGCTTGTATGTGGGTGGTAAGCGATGATCAATCGATTAGATGTCCCAATCAAAATGGGAAACTCATTTCAAAACACTCTGAAAGTTAGTACATCGATAGCTTATGGCTGAGTGACGGCCGTCAAAACGTGTGAAAAAGCATTGCATGAACTTTACCACCGCCATCGCATTATTAGTGTTGGCCTTGTATAATCTTTCAGTTCTTATGCATGGACACCGTACTCCTCTAACTCTAGTAGTATGTACTTTCTTTCTAAAGCAACAAGACTAGCATCCATATTTAGTAGTTTGACCGCCCGTAATTCCTTTTTCTCAAGCGTCACATATAAATGAAAAGCTTTGCAATAAAATATTCGACAATGAGAAGTGCCGATAGACGTCTTGAACGTATTTCGATAGGCCCAAAGCTACTCATCGTGTTTGATAGACCTCCATCCATCCGAGATTGATCGATCATTTTTTTATAAATCCACTTGAGGTCTCGATTCTTCGGCCTCCCCTGGTTGCTTGCATGTGGGTGGTAAACGATGATCAATCGATTAGATGTCCGAATGAGTTGGGAAACTTGTTTGAAAACACTCTAAAAGTGAGTACGCCGTTCGCTTATGACCGAGTGACGGCGTCGAAACAAGTCAAAAGGCATTGAAGGAACTTTACCACCGCCTTCGCATTATTAGCTTTCGCCTTATATAATCTTTCGGTTACTTATGTATGGAACCTGTACTTCTCCAACTCTAGTAGTATGTACTTTCTTTCTAAAGCAACAAGACTAGCATCCATATTTAGTAGGTTCACCGCCCATAATTCCTTATTCTAAAGCGTCACATATAAATGAAAAGCATTGCCATAAAATATTCGACAATGAGAAGTGTCGATAGACGTCTTGAACGTATTTCGATAGGCCCAAAGCGACTCATCATTTTTGATTGACAAGTCAATCAAAGATTGATCGATCATTTTTTCAAAAATCCACTTGAGGTCACGATTCTTCGCTCCTCATAGTCGCTTGTATGTGGGTGGTAAGCGATGATCAATCGATTAGATGTCCCAATGAAATGGGAAACTCATTTCAAAACACTGCGAAAGTTAGTACATCGATAGCTTATGGGCGAGTGACGGGCGTCGAAACGTGTGAAAAGGCATTGCATGAACTTTACCACCGCCTTCGCATTATTAGCTTTCGCCTTGTATAATCGTTCGGTTTCTTATGCATGGCACATGTTCTCCTCCAACTCTAGTAGTATGTACTTTCTTTCTAAAGCAACAAGACTAGCATCCATATTATGTAGTTTCACCGCCCATAATGCCTTATTCTCAAGCATGACATATAAATGAAAAGCTTTGCCATAAAATATTCGACAATGAGAAGTGCCGATAGACGTCTTGGACGTATTTCGATACGCCCAAAGCTACTCATCGTGTTTGATAGACCAGTCCATCTGAGATTGATCGATCATTTTTTTATAAATCCACTTGAGGTCACGATTCTTCAGCTCCTCCTGGTTGCTTGCATGTGGGTGGTAAGCGATGATCAATCGATTAGATGTCCAAATGAGTTGGGAAACTCGTTTTAAAACACTCTGATAGTGAGTACGCCGACCGCTTATGGCTGAGTGACGGGCGTCGAAACGTGTGAAAAGGCATTGCATGAACTTTACCACCGCCTTCGCATTATTAGCTTTCGCCTTGTATAATCTTTCGGTTTCTTATGCATGGAACTTGTACTCCTCCAACTCTAGTAGTATGTACTTTCTTTCTAAAGCAACAAGACTAGCATCCATATTATGTAGTTTCACCGCCCATAATGCCTTATTCTCAAGCATGACATATAAATGAAAAGCTTTGCCATAAAATATTCGACAATGAGAAGTGCCGATCGACGTCTTGAACGTATTTCGATAGGCCCAAAGCGACTAATCGTTTTCGATTGTCAAGTCCAACAAAGATTGATCGATCATTTTTTCAAAAATCCACTTGAGGTCACGATTCTTCAGTTCCTCCTGGTCGCTTGTATGTGGGTGGTAAGCGATGATCAATCGATTAGATGTCCCAATGAAATGGGAAACTCGTTTGAAAACACTCGAAAGTTAGTACGCCGATCGCTTATGGCCGAGTGACGGGCGTCGAAACGTGTGAAAAGGCATTGCATGAACTTTACCACCGCCTTCGCATTATTAGCTTTCGCCTTGTATAATCTTTCGGTTTCTTATGCATGGAACTCGTACTCCTCCAACTCTAGTAGTATGTACTTTCTTTCTAAAGCAACAAGACTAGCATCCATATTATGTAGTTTCACCGCCCATAATGCCTTATTCTCAAGCATGACATATAAATGAAAAGCTTTGCCATAAAATATTCGACAATGAGAAGTGCCGATCGACGTCTTGAACGTATTTCGATAGGCCCAAAGCGACTAATCGTTTTCGATTGTCAAGTCCATCGAGATTGATCGATCATTTTTTCAAAAATCCACTTGAGGTCACGATTCTTCGGTTCCTCCCGGTCGCTTGTATGTGGGTGGTAAGCGATGATCAATCGATTAGATGTCCCAATGAAATGGGAAACTCGTTTGAAAACACTCGAAAGTTAGTACGCCGATCGCTTATGGCCGAGTGACGGGCGTGGAAACGTGTGAAAAGGCATTGCATGAACTTTACCACCGCCTTCGCATTATTAGCTTTCGCCTTGTATAATCTTTCGGTTTTTTATGCATGGAACCCGTACTCCTCCAACTCTAGTAGTATGTACTTTCTTTCTAAAGCAACAAGACTAGCATCCATATTATGTAGTTTCACCGCCCATAATGCCTTATTCTCAAGCATGACATATAAATGAAAAGCTTTGCCATAAAATATTCGACAATGAGAAGTGCCGATCGACGTCTTGAACGTATTTCGATAGGCCCAAAGCGACTAATCGTTTTCGATTGTCAAGTCCATCAGAGATTGATCGATCATTTTTTCAAAAATCCACTTGAGGTCACGATTCTTCAGTTCCTCCTGGTCGCTTGTATGTGGGTGGTAAGCGATGATCAATCGATTAGATGTCCCAATGAAATGGGAAACTCGTTTGAAAACACTCTGAAAGTTAGTACGCCGACCGCTTATGGCTGAGTGACGGGCGTGGAAACGTGTGAAAAGGCATTGCATGAACTTTACCACCGCCTTCGCATTATTAGCTTTCGCCTTGTATAATCTTTCGGTTTTTTATGCACGGAACCTGTACTCCTCCAACTCTAGTAGTATGTACTTTCTTTCTAAAGCAACAAGACTAGCATCCATATTATGTAGTTTCACCGCCCATAATGCCTTATTCTCAAGCATGACATATAAATGAAAAGCTTTGCCATAAAATATTCGACAATGAGAAGTGCCGATCGACGTCTTGAACGTATTTCGATAGGCCCAAAGCGACTAATCGTTTTCGATTGTCAAGTCCATCGAAGATTGATCGATCATTTTTTCAAAAATCCACTTGAGGTCACGATTCTTCGCTTCCTCCCGGTCGCTTGTATGTGGGTGGTAAGCGATGATCAATCGATTAGATGTCCCAATGAAATGGGAAACTCGTTTGAAAACACTCGAAAGTTAGTACGCCGATCGCTTATGGCCGAGTGACGGGCGTGGAAACGTGTGAAAAGGCATTGCATGAACTTTACCACCGCCTTCGCATTATTAGCTTTCGCCTTGTATAATCGTTCGGTTTCTTATGCATGGAACCCGTACTCCTCCAACTCTAGTAGTATGTACTTTCTTTCTAAAGCAACAAGACTAGCATCCATATTATGTAGTTTCACCGCCCATAATGCCTTATTCTCAAGCATGACATATAAATGAAAAGCTTTGCCATAAAATATTCGACAATGAGAAGTGCCGATCGACGTCTTGAACGTATTTCGATAGGCCCAAAGCGACTAATCGTTTTCGATTGTCAAGTCCATCGAGATTGATCGATCATTTTTTCAAAAATCCACTTGAGGTCACGATTCTTCGCTTCCTCCCGGTCGCTTGTATGTGGGTGGTAAGCGATGATCAATCGATTAGATGTCCCAATGAAATGGGAAACTCGTTTGAAAACACTCTGAAAGTTAGTACGCCGACCGCTTATGGCTGAGTGACGGGCGTGGAAACGTGTGAAAAGGCATTGCATGAACTTTACCACCGCCTTCGCATTATTAGCTTTCGCCTTGTATAATCTTTCGGTTTTTTATGCACGGAACCCGTACTCCTCCAACTCTAGTAGTATGTACTTTCTTTCTAAAGCAACAAGACTAGCATCCATATTATGTAGTTTCACCGCCCATAATGCCTTATTCTCAAGCATGACATATAAATGAAAAGCTTTGCCATAAAATATTCGACAATGAGAAGTGCCGATCGACGTCTTGAACGTATTTCGATAGGCCCAAAGCGACTAATCGTTTTCGATTGTCAAGTCCATCGAAGATTGATCGATCATTTTTTCAAAAATCCACTTGAGGTCACGATTCTTCGGTTCCTCCCGGTCGCTTGTATGTGGGTGGTAAGCGATGATCAATCGATTAGATGTCCCAATGAAATGGGAAACTCGTTTGAAAACACTCGAAAGTTAGTACGCCGATCGCTTATGGCCGAGTGACGGGCGTCGAAACGTGTGAAAAGGCATTGCATGAACTTTACCACCGCCTTCGCATTATTAGCTTTCGCCTTGTATAATCTTTCGGTTTTTTATGCACGGAACCTCGTACTCCTCCAACTCTAGTAGTATGTACTTTCTTTCTAAAGCAACAAGACTAGCATCCATATTATGTAGTTTCACCGCCCATAATGCCTTATTCTCAAGCATGACATATAAATGAAAAGCTTTGCCATAAAATATTCGACAATGAGAAGTGCCGATCGACGTCTTGAACGTATTTCGATAGGCCCAAAGCGACTAATCGTTTTCGATTGTCAAGTCCATCGAGAGATTGATCGATCATTTTTTCAAAAATCCACTTGAGGTCACGATTCTTCGCTTCCTCCCGGTCGCTTGTATGTGGGTGGTAAGCGATGATCAATCGATTAGATGTCCCAATGAAATGGGAAACTCGTTTGAAAACACTCTGAAAGTTAGTACGCCGACCGCTTATGGCTGAGTGACGGGCGTGGAAACGTGTGAAAAGGCATTGCATGAACTTTACCACCGCCTTCGCATTATTAGCTTTCGCCTTGTATAATCTTTCGGTTTTTTATGCACGGAACCCGTACTCCTCCAACTCTAGTAGTATGTACTTTCTTTCTAAAGCAACAAGACTAGCATCCATATTATGTAGTTTCACCGCCCATAATGCCTTATTCTCAAGCATGACATATAAATGAAAAGCTTTGCCATAAAATATTCGACAATGAGAAGTGCCGATCGACGTCTTGAACGTATTTCGATAGGCCCAAAGCGACTAATCGTTTTCGATTGTCAAGTCCATCGAAGATTGATCGATCATTTTTTCAAAAATCCACTTGAGGTCACGATTCTTCGGTTCCTCCCGGTCGCTTGTATGTGGGTGGTAAGCGATGATCAATCGATTAGATGTCCCAATGAAATGGGAAACTCGTTTGAAAACACTCTGAAAGTTAGTACGCCGACCGCTTATGGCTGAGTGACGGGCGTCGAAACGTGTGAAAAGGCATTGCATGAACTTTACCACCGCCTTCGCATTATTAGCTTTCGCCTTGTATAATCTTTCGGTTTTTTATGCACGGAACCTGTACTCCTCCAACTCTAGTAGTATGTACTTTCTTTCTAAAGCAACAAGACTAGCATCCATATTATGTAGTTTCACCGCCCATAATGCCTTATTCTCAAGCATGACATATAAATGAAAAGCTTTGCCATAAAATATTCGACAATGAGAAGTGCCGATCGACGTCTTGAACGTATTTCGATAGGCCCAAAGCGACTAATCGTTTTCGATTGTCAAGTCCATCGAGAGATTGATCGATCATTTTTTCAAAAATCCACTTGAGGTCACGATTCTTCAGTTCCTCCTGGTCGCTTGTATGTGGGTGGTAAGCGATGATCAATCGATTATATGTCCCAATGAAATGGGAAACTCGTTTGAAAACACTCTGAAAGTTAGTACGCCGACCGCTTATGGCTGAGTGACGGGCGTGGAAACGTGTGAAAAGGCATTGCATGAACTTTACCACCGCCTTCGCATTATTAGCTTTCGCCTTGTATAATCTTTCGGTTTTTTATGCACGGAACCTGTACTCCTCCAACTCTAGTAGTATGTACTTTCTTTCTAAAGCAACAAGACTAGCATCCATATTATGTAGTTTCACCGCCCATAATGCCTTATTCTCAAGCATGACATATAAATGAAAAGCTTTGCCATAAAATATTCGACAATGAGAAGTGCCGATCGACGTCTTGAACGTATTTCGATAGGCCCAAAGCGACTAATCGTTTTCGATTGTCAAGTCCATCGAGATTGATCGATCATTTTTTCAAAAATCCACTTGAGGTCACGATTCTTCGGTTCCTCCCGGTCGCTTGTATGTGGGTGGTAAGCGATGATCAATCGATTAGATGTCCCAATGAAATGGGAAACTCGTTTGAAAACACTCGAAAGTTAGTACGCCGACCGCTTATGGCTGAGTGACGGGCGTGGAAACGTGTGAAAAGGCATTGCATGAACTTTACCACCGCCTTCGCATTATTAGCTTTCGCCTTGTATAATCTTTCGGTTTTTTATGCACGGAACCCGTACTCCTCCAACTCTAGTAGTATGTACTTTCTTTCTAAAGCAACAAGACTAGCATCCATATTATGTAGTTTCACCGCCCATAATGCCTTATTCTCAAGCATGACATATAAATGAAAAGCTTTGCCATAAAATATTCGACAATGAGAAGTGCCGATCGACGTCTTGAACGTATTTCGATAGGCCCAAAGCGACTAATCGTTTTCGATTGTCAAGTCCATCGAGAGATTGATCGATCATTTTTTCAAAAATCCACTTGAGGTCACGATTCTTCGGTTCCTCCCGGTCGCTTGTATGTGGGTGGTAAGCGATGATCAATCGATTATATGTCCCAATGAAATGGGAAACTCGTTTGAAAACACTCTGAAAGTTAGTACGCCGACCGCTTATGGCTGAGTGACGGGCGTGGAAACGTGTGAAAAGGCATTGCATGAACTTTACCACCGCCTTCGCATTATTAGCTTTCGCCTTGTATAATCTTTCGGTTTTTTATGCACGGAACCTGTACTCCTCCAACTCTAGTAGTATGTACTTTCTTTCTAAAGCAACAAGACTAGCATCCATATTATGTAGTTTCACCGCCCATAATGCCTTATTCTCAAGCATGACATATAAATGAAAAGCTTTGCCATAAAATATTCGACAATGAGAAGTGCCGATCGACGTCTTGAACGTATTTCGATAGGCCCAAAGCGACTAATCGTTTTCGATTGTCAAGTCCATCGAGATTGATCGATCATTTTTTCAAAAATCCACTTGAGGTCACGATTCTTCGGTTCCTCCCGGTCGCTTGTATGTGGGTGGTAAGCGATGATCAATCGATTATATGTCCCAATGAAATGGGAAACTCGTTTGAAAACACTCTGAAAGTTAGTACGCCGACCGCTTATGGCTGAGTGACGGGCGTGGAAACGTGTGAAAAGGCATTGCATGAACTTTACCACCGCCTTCGCATTATTAGCTTTCGCCTTGTATAATCTTTCGGTTTTTTATGCACGGAACCCGTACTCCTCCAACTCTAGTAGTATGTACTTTCTTTCTAAAGCAACAAGACTAGCATCCATATTATGTAGTTTCACCGCCCATAATGCCTTATTCTCAAGCATGACATATAAATGAAAAGCTTTGCCATAAAATATTCGACAATGAGAAGTGCCGATCGACGTCTTGAACGTATTTCGATAGGCCCAAAGCGACTAATCGTTTTCGATTGTCAAGTCCATCGAGAGATTGATCGATCATTTTTTCAAAAATCCACTTGAGGTCACGATTCTTCGGTTCCTCCCGGTCGCTTGTATGTGGGTGGTAAGCGATGATCAATCGATTAGATGTCCCAATGAAATGGGAAACTCGTTTGAAAACACTCTGAAAGTTAGTACGCCGACCGCTTATGGCTGAGTGACGGGCGTGGAAACGTGTGAAAAGGCATTGCATGAACTTTACCACCGCCTTCGCATTATTAGCTTTCGCCTTGTATAATCTTTCGGTTTTTTATGCACGGAACCCGTACTCCTCCAACTCTAGTAGTATGTACTTTCTTTCTAAAGCAACAAGACTAGCATCCATATTATGTAGTTTCACCGCCCATAATGCCTTATTCTCAAGCATGACATATAAATGAAAAGCTTTGCCATAAAATATTCGACAATGAGAAGTGCCGATCGACGTCTTGAACGTATTTCGATAGGCCCAAAGCGACTAATCGTTTTCGATTGTCAAGTCCATCGAAGATTGATCGATCATTTTTTCAAAAATCCACTTGAGGTCACGATTCTTCGGTTCCTCCCGGTCGCTTGTATGTGGGTGGTAAGCGATGATCAATCGATTAGATGTCCCAATGAAATGGGAAACTCGTTTGAAAACACTCGAAAGTTAGTACGCCGACCGCTTATGGCTGAGTGACGGGCGTGGAAACGTGTGAAAAGGCATTGCATGAACTTTACCACCGCCTTCGCATTATTAGCTTTCGCCTTGTATAATCTTTCGGTTTTTTATGCACGGAACCCGTACTCCTCCAACTCTAGTAGTATGTACTTTCTTTCTAAAGCAACAAGACTAGCATCCATATTATGTAGTTTCACCGCCCATAATGCCTTATTCTCAAGCATGACATATAAATGAAAAGCTTTGCCATAAAATATTCGACAATGAGAAGTGCCGATCGACGTCTTGAACGTATTTCGATAGGCCCAAAGCGACTAATCGTTTTCGATTGTCAAGTCCATCGAGATTGATCGATCATTTTTTCAAAAATCCACTTGAGGTCACGATTCTTCGGTTCCTCCCGGTCGCTTGTATGTGGGTGGTAAGCGATGATCAATCGATTAGATGTCCCAATGAAATGGGAAACTCGTTTGAAAACACTCTGAAAGTTAGTACGCCGACCGCTTATGGCTGAGTGACGGGCGTGGAAACGTGTGAAAAGGCATTGCATGAACTTTACCACCGCCTTCGCATTATTAGCTTTCGCCTTGTATAATCTTTCGGTTTTTTATGCACGGAACCCGTACTCCTCCAACTCTAGTAGTATGTACTTTCTTTCTAAAGCAACAAGACTAGCATCCATATTATGTAGTTTCACCGCCCATAATGCCTTATTCTCAAGCATGACATATAAATGAAAAGCTTTGCCATAAAATATTCGACAATGAGAAGTGCCGATCGACGTCTTGAACGTATTTCGATAGGCCCAAAGCGACTAATCGTTTTCGATTGTCAAGTCCATCGAAGATTGATCGATCATTTTTTCAAAAATCCACTTGAGGTCACGATTCTTCAGCTTCCTCCCGGTCGCTTGTATGTGGGTGGTAAGCGATGATCAATCGATTATATGTCCCAATGAAATGGGAAACTCGTTTGAAAACACTCGAAAGTTAGTACGCCGACCGCTTATGGCTGAGTGACGGGCGTGGAAACGTGTGAAAAGGCATTGCATGAACTTTACCACCGCCTTCGCATTATTAGCTTTCGCCTTGTATAATCTTTCGGTTTTTTATGCACGGAACCCGTACTCCTCCAACTCTAGTAGTATGTACTTTCTTTCTAAAGCAACAAGACTAGCATCCATATTATGTAGTTTCACCGCCCATAATGCCTTATTCTCAAGCATGACATATAAATGAAAAGCTTTGCCATAAAATATTCGACAATGAGAAGTGCCGATCGACGTCTTGAACGTATTTCGATAGGCCCAAAGCGACTAATCGTTTTCGATTGTCAAGTCCATCGAGATTGATCGATCATTTTTTCAAAAATCCACTTGAGGTCACGATTCTTCGCTCCTCCCGGTCGCTTGTATGTGGGTGGTAAGCGATGATCAATCGATTATATGTCCCAATGAAATGGGAAACTCGTTTGAAAACACTCGAAAGTTAGTACGCCGACCGCTTATGGCTGAGTGACGGGCGTGGAAACGTGTGAAAAGGCATTGCATGAACTTTACCACCGCCTTCGCATTATTAGCTTTCGCCTTGTATAATCTTTCGGTTTTTTATGCACGGAACCCGTACTCCTCCAACTCTAGTAGTATGTACTTTCTTTCTAAAGCAACAAGACTAGCATCCATATTATGTAGTTTCACCGCCCATAATGCCTTATTCTCAAGCATGACATATAAATGAAAAGCTTTGCCATAAAATATTCGACAATGAGAAGTGCCGATCGACGTCTTGAACGTATTTCGATAGGCCCAAAGCGACTAATCGTTTTCGATTGTCAAGTCCATCGAGAGATTGATCGATCATTTTTTCAAAAATCCACTTGAGGTCACGATTCTTCGGTTCCTCCCGGTCGCTTGTATGTGGGTGGTAAGCGATGATCAATCGATTAGATGTCCCAATGAAATGGGAAACTCGTTTGAAAACACTCTGAAAGTTAGTACGCCGACCGCTTATGGCTGAGTGACGGGCGTGGAAACGTGTGAAAAGGCATTGCATGAACTTTACCACCGCCTTCGCATTATTAGCTTTCGCCTTGTATAATCTTTCGGTTTTTTATGCACGGAACCTGTACTCCTCCAACTCTAGTAGTATGTACTTTCTTTCTAAAGCAACAAGACTAGCATCCATATTATGTAGTTTCACCGCCCATAATGCCTTATTCTCAAGCATGACATATAAATGAAAAGCTTTGCCATAAAATATTCGACAATGAGAAGTGCCGATCGACGTCTTGAACGTATTTCGATAGGCCCAAAGCGACTAATCGTTTTCGATTGTCAAGTCCATCGAGAGATTGATCGATCATTTTTTCAAAAATCCACTTGAGGTCACGATTCTTCGGTTCCTCCCCGGTCGCTTGTATGTGGGTGGTAAGCGATGATCAATCGATTAGATGTCCCAATGAAATGGGAAACTCGTTTGAAAACACTCCGAAAGAAAATACGCCCCCCGCTTATGTGGGTGGTGGCGGGGTTGAAACGTGTGAAAAGGCATTGCATGAACTTTACCACCGCCTTCGCATTATTAGCTTTCGCCTTGTATAATCTTTCGGTTTTTTATGCACGGAACCTGTACTCCTCCAACTCTAGTAGTATGTACTTTCTTTCTAAAGCAACAAGACTAGCATCCATATTATGTAGTTTCACCGCCCATAATGCCTTATTCTCAAGCATGACATATAAATGAAAAGCTTTGCCATAAAATATTCGACAATGAGAAGTGCCGATCGACGTCTTGAACGTATTTCGATAGGCCCAAAGCGACTAATCGTTTTCGATTGTCAAGTCCAACAAAGATTGATCGATCATTTTTTTCAAAAATCCACTTCGAGGTCACGATTCTTCGGCTTCCTCCGGTCGCTTGTATGTGGGTGGTAAGCGATGATCAATCGATTAGATGTC